>VMDO01028674.1:0-23595 GCA_007922755.1 Pedetes capensis
AGAGACAGGAGGATCTCAAGTTCGAGACCAGAGGCAGTCTGTATAATTTAGTGAGACCCTGTCTCAAAAAGTACCAAACAAAAACAAACAAACAAAAAGGGCTGGTGTGCAGCTCAGTGGTCCTGCACTTTCAAAGCATGCAGGTGCAAGGCCCTGGTTCAACCCCCAGTACCACAAAAAAAAAAAAAAAAAAAAAAAAGGTGAAATAATTCAGAGTCTTCTCTGAAATAGAATTTAAGATGAATACCACTTTTAGCATTGTAGTTGTTGTTATTAGGTGTCATCAAATTGGTGTCTGACTCATGGGGACCCTATGTACAACAGACGAAACAGTATTATTAATAGTACTGTTAATGCTTCTCTGCTATTCATACGGTTTTCAGTAGCTAATTATGTTTGGGAGTGGGCTGCTGGGTCCTTCTCCCAAGCCTACAGATCCTGGTGTCCCCAGGTGCTCTCCTATCCAAGTACTAATCAGGTCTGACCCTGCTACCCTGCTTGATCAGGCAAGATCTGACAGGATTGGATGCCACAATGGTAAGGCTGCAGGCCACTTTTAGCATAGCATGATTCAATTATATGATTGGATAATGTATATGATAAATTAGGGCAGCTGGACCAAAGTCTCCATTTTAAACTTTGTATAATTTAAAAGGCTGCAGGCAAGATGGCGGACAGATAACACGCACCTTCTGTCCCAGAGTAAAGGGAAGCCTCGATTAGGGGTTTAGAACTCACACTGAATAGATAGAAACAGTGATAGTTTAGATTGGGAGACAGAGGATGAAACTGGATGGACACTGAAATCGAGCATTTGGCTTCAGAGGAGCTACACAGAGGTCAGTAGCAGGACTGCCATTCCGCCATTTCACTTTCATGCAGATGGCAGGATAGAATCCTGGAGACTCGGAGGGGACTTCGCCCACACACCCACGGGAGCTGGACCCAACACGGAATGCAACCTTGACATCACACTGTCACCCTGCCCACGGGACACAAACTGCAAGTTTTTGGGTGAGTCAGTTTTGAGGTGGCACACGGAATCGCCATCTTTAGCGACATACGTCCCGCAGCCTGAGATGCTGGGCTGTTGTAGGTCCCTCACGCGGGAAAATAGGGATCAGAGCCACAAGAGTAGATACTCGAGGGTACAGGGAGTAATCGCGGAGGGAACTGGGAAACCAGTGCCTGTGGTACACATCCAGAGCTGAAATGCGGCTCCCTCTCTCCTGTTGTGGTGGACAGTCATGCAGACACAATCTCCACAGACATACGGGCATGCATATGTCTGGACCCCAGACACACCAGAGGGGATCCTAAGTCATCCCACTGCACTGTGGAGAAAGGTGAGGTCTGCAGAGGATGCTGAGCGCCACACGGACAGAGTGCTCCTTTCTGGCAGGGTCTTGCGGGACAATTAGACACAATGAGAACAGTTTCGAGTGCAATCGCCGTGCATGGCAGACCTACTACAGACTCTCTCCAGGGGGGTTGAATATCTTCCCACCCACAGAGGATTTCGTCCTCCCAAGTGGTCTCCAAAGTGAGCGGAAAGCCCTGCAATGAAGAAAAGACAGGAAAAAAAGGAAAAAAGAAAATCCACGATAGCAGCCATATTCCCTCCATGCTATAGGCTTTGGGCCGGAAATCTCTGATTTGGGGAATTGGCGCCCTAACTACATTGTTTTTTTTTTTTTTTTTTTTTTTTTTTTTTTTAAATGAGGATTTGAATCCAGGGTCTTGCGCCTGCCTGCTTTGTAGGTACTGGACCACCGTGCTGCGCCCCCAGCCCATATTTTTTTACTTTTTGAGACTGGGGCTTGCTGGGTTGCACAAACTGCCTCTGATCTCCAACTTGTGGTCCTCCTGTCTCCATCCCCCGAACCGCTGGGATTGCAGGTGTGCACCACCGCACCTGACTAGAAGTGTTTTATATGTGTGTGCGAGCGTGTATGCATGGTTTTGTTTTTGTTTTTGTTTTTTTGTTTTTTTGTTTCTTGGGGTTTTTGTTTGGTTTTGTTTTGGTTTGGTTTGGTTTTTTGTTGTTGTTTGTTTTTGTTGTTTTGTATGGGGGTTTGAAACCAGGGTCTTGTGCCTATTCGCTTTGTAGGTGCTGGACCGCCGCTCTGCGCCCCCAACCCATATTTTTTTACTTTTTGACACAGGGTCTTGCTGGGTTGCTCAGGCTGCCTGTGATCTTGGGCTTGCGATCCTCCTGCCTCCGCCCCCAAGCTGCTGAGAATGCAGGTGTATACCACCGCACCTGACTATAAGCGATTTTATATGTGAGTGGGAGCGTGTATGCGTGAGGTTTTTTTTTTCTTCCTTTCTTGTTTTACTCTCTTCCCTCTTTCTATTCTCCTTCTCTTTCTCTTATGCTATATGCGTCCTTGTATTAATTATTTTACCATCAGAGCCCCCACACGTCTGTCAGTTTGCCGTGGGAGCTTGTGTGTTGTGATGAGGCTGAGAGCTCTACTACTGTAACCTCAGACAAGAGCAAGGTTACCCCATGGTGGACAGGTTTTCTGCTGTACATAGGGTCGCTATGAGTTGGACTCGACTCGATGGCACCTTTCAACAACAACAACAACAACAATAATTTAAAAATCTTGTTCTAGTTACACAATAAAGAGAATATGTAGTTTTAGTTTTCCACTTATTTTTTGACATGTGTTTACATCTTGAATTGTTTCTTTCAATCAATTTTCTTTTTCCTTTTTTTCCTTTTCTTAGTAAATGTTGGTAGAGTATGGAATAATAAAGCATTTGCTTTTTCCATTATGGAAATATTACATCACTTTTGGTTACACTTTTATTAACTTACAAACTTTATGGAACCTTGTCACTAATATGTAGTAAAATTCATATGCATATTTGGGTTATATTCCCCTAATTTTCTCATGTACTTATTAAGTTGCCTTGTTTACACTGAGATTATCCTCTCCTCCTTTATCCCTTTATATTGTTTCTCCTCCCCATCCACCTTTTGCAATCTTCACTTCCCTTTGCTAGTCCCCTCTCATTATTTCTACTCTTTATATTTTTCCTTCTTCACTAAGTTTAATTGTGCACTTTTATATATCAACTTATGTATAGTTTTTTCTTCCTTTCAGTAAGATTCAGCTCTACCATATGAATGAGAATATATGGTATTTCTCTTTTTGAGCTTGTGTTCATTCACTTAAGATGATATTCTCCAGTTTGAACCATTCTGCTTCAAATGACATTATTTCTTTTTTTTTTTTTACTGGTGAATAATATTCCATTGTGTATATGTACCACAATTCTTTTATCCACTCTTTTGTTGATGGACATTTTGATTGCTTCCATATCCTTGCTATTGTGAAAAGTGCTGCGTTAAATATGGAAATAGAAATGTCTCTATGGTATGATTACTTGTCTCCCTTTGAGTCTATTCCCAGGAGTGGTATGGCAGAGTCATATGGCAGTTCTATTTTTAGTTTTCTGAGGTATCTCCATATTGATTTCCAAAGTGTTTGAATCAATCTACAGTCCCATCAACAGTGTAAGAGGGTTCCTTTTTTTCACATCCTCCAGTATTTGTTGTTATTTTGCTGATTTAGGCCATTCTTACTGGAGTTAGGTGGAATCTCAGAGTTGCTTTGATTTGTATTTCCCTAATGACTAGGGATTGGGAGAAGGACCTGGCAACCCCCTCCCAAAAATCAATCTGCCATTGAAAACCCTATGAACAGCAGAGAAGCACTGACAATAGTGTTTCTCCTGTTGTACTTAGGGTCGCTATGAGTTGGATACCGACTCACAGCACCTAAAAACAACAACAATGACTAGGGATATTTTTCATGTGCTTCTTAGCCTTACAAACTTCTTCCTTTGAGAACTGCCTGTTCATTTCCTTTGCCCACTGTGTATTGGGTTATTTGTTATTTTGAAACTTGCTATCTTGAGTTCTTTGTAAATTCTAGAAATAAGTCCTCTGTCAGATATATAGGATAAGAAGATTTTCTTCCATTCAGTGGGCTCTTCTTTAACTTTGTTGTTTGTTTCCTTTGATTCATAGAAGCTTTGTAATTTCATGTAACCTCATTTGTCAATTCTTGGTGCAATTTCCTGAGCAATTTGAGTCTTGTTAAGGAAATACTTTCCTATGCCTATGTGTGGGAACATATTTCCTACCTTTTCTTCTAGTAGATTTAAGGTTTCTTATTTTATATTGAGATGTCTTATCCATTTTGCGTTGTCTCTCATGCAAATTGAGAAATGCAGGCCCACTTTCATTTTTCTGCAGATGGAATCCATGTTTCCCAGCAGTATTTGTTGAAGAGGATATCTTTTCTCCATTTTGCATCCTTAGCTTCTTTGTCAAAGATCAAGTGGTTGAAGTTGCATGGGTGTTTCACTGGATCTCCAGTTGTGTTCCATTCATTTTCAAGCCTATTTTTGTGCTGCTACCAAGATTTTTTTTTCTACTATAGCACTGTAATATAGTTTAGTGTCAGGTATTGTGATCCTGCCTGCACTACTTTTGTAGCTTAAGATTGTTTCAGCTATACGTTGTCGTTTATGTTTCCATATGAATTTTTGAATTATATTTTTCTATTTCTGCAAAATCTGTCATTAGGATTTTAATAGGAATTGCATTAAATATGTAAATTACTTTTAGTAGTATAGCCATTTTTACAATATTTAGTCTCCCAATCCATGAACAGGGGAGTTCCTTCCATTCTTCTAATATGCTCTGCAAGTACTTTTTGAAGTAATTTTGAAGTTTTCATTGTAGAGATCTTCAGATTCTTTGGTTAGATTGATTTCTAAATATTTAAGTTTCTGGTGGGATATGATGAAAGTCATTGTTGCCTTAATTTCTTTCTCTTTCTGTTCACAACTGGTGTAAAAGAGACTACTGATTTTTGAATGGTAATTTTGTATCCTGCTGATATGCTGAAGGAGCTGACTAGAGCTAAGAGTTTTCTAGAGGAGTTTTTGGGATCCTTTAGGTATAGGGTCATGTCATCTATGAATAAGGATAACTTGATCTCTTCCTTACTTCTTTGTATCCCTTTGATTTCTTTCTCTTGTCTGAATGCTCTGGATAGGACTTCCATCACAAAATTGAATAAGATAGGACAGAGTAGATGTCTTTGTCTTGTTCCTGATCTTAGAGGAAATTGTTTCAGGTTTTTCTCCATTTAATGTGACATTGGCTGTATGTCTGTCATAAATGGCCTTAATGATGTTTAAATATTTCCCTATTATGCCCATCTGCTCCAGGTTTATTTTTTTATGATGAAAGAGTTATTCCATTTTGTCTAAGGCATTCTCAGCATCAACTGAGATGATCATGTGATTTCTGTCTGTAATTCTTTTGATATGTTGACTAATATTGATTGATTTTTATGTGTTGAACCCACCTCACTTCTGGGGAATGAAGCCCACTTGATCAAAGTGTATGATCTTTTTTATGTGTTGCTGAATTCAGTTTCCCAGGATTTTGTTGAGAATTTTTGCATCAATGTTCACCAGGGAAATTGTTCTATAGTTTTGTTTCCTAGAAGTGTCCTTGCCCTGTTTTTGTATCAGGGTGATGGTGGCTAGTTAGAATGAGTCTATAAGTCACCCTTTCATTTCTAATTTTGATATAGTTTGAGGAGAATAGGTATTAATTCTTCTTTGAATGTTTGATAGAGTTCTGTGAATCCATCACGGCCTGGGCTTTTCTTTGTTGGGAGGTTTATAATTACCTTTTCTATTTCAGTGTATGTAATGGATCTGTTTAGATTGCTTATGACCTCCAGGCTTAGTTTTGGTAAATCATATGTCTTAATGAAGTTATCCATTTCTTATATATTTTCGTTTTGGGGGGAGTACATTTTCTCAAAATATTCTCTGATGATTTTCTGGATTTCATTGGTGTTGGTGGTTATGATCCCATTTTCATCTATAATTTTTTTTTGATTTTGGCTTTTTCATTCTTTCTTTAGGTGAGACCAGCTGGGAGGGGTCATCTATTTTTATTAATCTTTGTGAAGAAGCATCTCTTCATCTCACTAATTCTTTGAATTATCTTTTTAGATTCTAATTGGGATATCTCTGGCTTAATCTTGATAATTTCTGTCTGAGTGCTTCCTTTGAGATTGGTTTTCTGATGCCATGATATGTGTCATTAAGTTAATTTTCTACTTTGTCTTTTGAGAAACAAGATGAATTAACACAAAAGATTATACAGTCAAATTAAACACAGAGATTTTACCCTGGAGTAGTCATTACTAGGACTGGTATGTAGCTCAGTTGGTAGAGGACAACTCTCCAGTCTCTGAGGTCCTGGGTTCAATTCCCAGCACCACAATAATGGGGGAATGATGTGGCAATCCACTCCCAAGGCAATCCTGAAGCAATCAGCCATTGAAAACCCTATGAGGGTCGCTATGAGTCAGACATGACTTGACAGCAACTAACAGTAACAACAAGTCATTACTAAGAGGCTACCTGATTCAAATAACCAAAAAACCACAAGCAATGCATTTGGGCCAAGATTTCTAGTGTGGCTTCCCAGATACTTTCTTCCCATATTGTTTAAGTTATTTGGTCCCCCAAATAGATGAGCTCTCTGAGTGACCTCGGTCATTGACTTTATTACACAAAGGGAAATGATCTAGGGTAAGGGACATACAAACTTTGGTCCATGAGCCAAATCCAGGCCTCTCATTTTTTCCTTCATTTTTTCACTACTGGAGGTTGAACCCAGAGTGCTTCACCACTGAGATCCACCAGCATCCCCTTTCTATGTTTTATTTTGAGACATGTTCTCACTCAATTGCACAAGTTGAATATGACCTCTCACTTGCAATCCTCCTATTTCAGCCTCTTGAGTTGCTGAGGTTACAGGCATGTGCCACAGTACCTTGTTGGGCTACTGCCTCTTTGTAAATGCATTTCTATTGACCCTAGCTACAGTAGTTTGTTTTCCTATTATCTAAGTTATTCTTAGCATTACATTGGAAGAGTTGCTAATAGGGACTACATAACCTGAAAACTGAAGATGCTTACTGCCTGCTCCTTTACAGAAGATGATTGTTCATTCTTGATCTGCATTATCAAATATCAATATTTTATACTAAGATAGTGACATGACTTCCATCAGATTTTACAGAGAAGCATGCACCACAAATTTATATGTTCCTGGTTTAATTATCATAAGCATTTCTAGGGCAGGGCCATCCTGCTAAAAGCATTCATTAAATAAAAACTCTCATATTAAGAAATTACTAGTTTGTATTCACTGGGATTTAGCTCAGTTGGTAGAACACTGTGGTGCAGTCTCTGAGGTTCCAAGTTCAATTCCCAGCACTGCAAAAATGGGAGAAGGATGTGGCAATCCACTCCTGGGGCAATTCCAAAACAATCAGCCACTGAAAACCCTGTATGGGTTGCTATGAGTTGGACACGACTTGATGGCACCTAACAACAATAACCACAAGAAGTTTGGTTTCAGGAGATTTATTTTGAGCATGTTTAAAAGGTGATGAGACTGAGCTACTTGCTAGTCTTTCCTCTAAGTTTCCATCTGGAAAGATGAAAGTAATAGACTGTAGGCCTGCTGTTTAATCTCTCCTCCTTAGCTACTCTGTCCTGTCAGAGACAGTTCCATCAAAAATTATACCAGCTTTTCTTAAAAATTTTAACAATGATAAATATTTTCTACCCTATATACCTTCTTAATTATGTTTCTAATTACAGTCACTCTCTACCTATCTTCAAATAGGTCAAATATTATTTTATTTTGTAGTTTTAAATATTTATAATATGTTAGGAGGAAAATTCAAAGCTATAAGATCACAGCTCAAAAATGGGTCACAAGCTGGGCGTGGTGGTGCATGCCTGTAATCCCAGCGACTTGGGAGGCGGAGCCAGGAGGATCACAAGTTCGAGACCAGAGGAAGTCTGCATAATTTAGGGAGACTCTGTCTCAAAAATAAAGAAAAAAAGGGCTGGGGGTGCAGCTCAGTGGTCCAGCACTTGCATAGCATGCAAGCGCAAGGCCCTGGGTTCAACCCCTACTACCACACACACACAAAAAAAAGGGTCACAGATTGTTCTAGAATGTGGATTATTTAGCTCTGTATGATTTCTCTCTCATAACGCTGATAATATATTCCATTATATAAAAACTCTGAAAGACCATTTTGAGGGTATATTTGAATAGAAAGCTTAGGCCTTTGATAATATAAGATTGTGTACCTGATATGTTGAAAATAATGACTCCAGAACTGTGGTATCCCTGATCTACCACTTACAAGTTGTTTTACCTTGACAAGATCTCTGTACTTCAGTTCCCCCCTAGGGCTATCTTTTGTAGTAAACATTAAATAAATTATATGAGAGTAAATTTCTCAAAATTAATGAGACAGATTACAAAAGTAAACCTTGCCTCTTACTAGTTTAGAATTACAGAAAGGAAAATCAGCTTAATTATAAACTCTTTTTAATATAGTTTTATTTGGGCACATTCCAATGAATAGTCATGCCCTAAGAAAATTGAATAGGAAACAAAGGTGAAGTGTTAGTTTGCAAACTTGATCTGTCAAAGTTTTATAGTAGCATCTAAGTAAAGAACATGAACCACCCCAAATAGATATTTCATTCAAACACGCAGAAATTGATAAATATACTTAAATGGAGAGGTGGAATTATTTTGGTCTCTAGCCTTCTGCTCATTCTCAATATTTCCTTCATGCTTCAGCTACTCTTATTACTTTAATATTTAAAAAAAAAATTGACAGTACTTGGGGTTAAACCCAGGACCTTGCACATATTTTTGCAAGTGCTCAACCAGTGGGCTGCACCCTCAGCTTCTTTTTAATTATTTTTTATCTTGAAATAGGGTCTCGCTAAGTTACACAGGCTGCCTCTGTCCTTGAATTTTTGACCCTCTTTTTTGACCCTCTCTTTGACCCATGTTGCTGGGATTGTAGGTGTGTGCCACTGAAGCCTACTTTATCTTTAATTTTTAATGGTGCTTGATTCACAGCCAAAATCTGTCACTGGAAAGTCAGAGTCATATATTCACTGGTTTCTCAACCTCACTATTTGCAGATTTCACAGGTCCTTCAAACCTGATGTATCTAAACTGATCTTATCAGTGCCATCTATTGGATTTTTAAAAGAAAAACCTAGGAATTGTCCTTGACTCTTCTTTCCAATTATTTTCCATTTATATTTCACATATGAAGTTCAGCTGATTTCACATTATTTGCCATATAATTCCATATTTTTGCTACCAACCTAATCCAACTCTTCATCATTCCTTATCTAGTAGAGTCTCCTATTTGGTCTTTACTTCCCCACCAGCAAGTGATTCCTTATATTTCTACCAGAGTAACCTGTTCAAAATGGACATATGTCAATCCAAGGGTCAGTAATCTTTTACAAAGTTTCAAGTAGCTTTGTAGGCCATATGATACCAATCACAACTAGTCAGTGGTACTGTTGTAGTACAAAAGATGTCATAGACAATATATAAATGAATGTCACTGTGAGCCAATGAAACTTCATTTATAAAAATGGATGGCACTCTGGATTTAGCCAGTGAGCTAGTATGTTCCAAATTCTATATTAATGTGCTGGTTAACATCAATGGCTTTCCATTTCCACTTAGGATAAAATTTGTAATTCATAACATGACTCTTCAATATCTGAGCCCAATATTTTATGTATGTCTTCTAATCTCCCTATATTTTTCAGTTGTATGAAACAATAACAATGTTTAATCTCTAGGGCTTTAACATATTTATTTAAAAGCAGCCTTCTCTTTTCAATTAGATAAATGCTACCCTGTTTTCATTTTATTTTATATAGGAAATCATCTCTCTATCACTCAAACTAGTTTGGTTTCCTTTTGTATATTCTCACTTCCTATAAGATTATGGTTACAGCCATGAAGAGATAGTGGCCTCATCCTGAATTAAAAAAAAAAAGAAAACCATAGTTACCTTAAGAAATTACTTCTGTCTACTCCACAGGCTTTTCCCACTCATCAATAAGTCATTCTGATAGACCAAGTCAGGCTATACCTTCTCCTTCTGGGTTTGATTTATACCTCTTCTACTCTTCTCTATCTTTTCTTTAATTTGCATGATTTCTATCCAAGTTCCCACTGCAGCATGGATTCTAGATCTGGTTGTGCTGGCTTGCAGCATTTTTTCTGATTTATAAATGATGATCAGTACTAGATGTGAGGGTGATCGGTTAGGCAATCTCCACACCTAACTGACCCTCAAAAAGAGAATGCATGTATTTGCTCCCAAAGAAGACAGGTTCCCAATCTCATTTTATTGCATCCAGTTAATCTTCTACTTTTCTCCACATAATGACAAAAAATTATATGGACCCTATACAAAACTAACATCTGTAGCCATAGACCTATGGCACCTGATCCCGTCAGATCTTGGAAGCTAAGCAGGGTTGGGCCTGGTTAGTACGTGGATGGAAGACCGCCTGGGAACACCAGGTGCTGTAGGCTTGGAAAAAGGACCAGGCAACCCACTCCCAAAAATCGATCCGCCATTGAAAACCCTATGAACAGCAGAGAAGCACTGACAATAGTGTTTCACCTGTTGTACGCAGAGTCGCTATGAGTCAGATACCCACTCGACAGCACCTAACAACAACAACAACAACAATATACAAAACTCATGCACTGGGGTTTAGCTCAGTACATAGAATGTTGTTTTGCACTCTCTTTAGCCATGAGTTTGATCCCCAGGACTGCAAAAATAGGAGAAGGATGTGGCGGCCCACTCCCAAAGCAGTCCTGAAACAATCAGCCATTGAAACCTCTATAGAGTGTCACTATAAATCAGACACGACTCAACAGCATCTAACAACAACAACATATAAAACTAAGCAGAATAATCCAGGAATGGTGGTACACACCTATAATCCCAATGAATCTGGAGGGGGAGACAAAAGGATTGCAGGTTTGAGGCCAGAGGCATAAAAAAGGGGTTAGAGGTGCAGCCTAGCAGCAGAGTGTTTATAAGGTATGTGAGAGGGCCTGGGTTCAGCACCCCATTATCATACATACACAAAAATCTAAAAAGAAGGAACAGAGAAATAGTAAAATAAAAAGGTATAAAAGGAAATTGAGAATTTATTGATTTGTAGAAATAATTATGGTCAACCAACTTATCAAACATCCTGCCCATGCCATGAAAGTCCTCATTTACTTTTACTGTGTAAAGAAAACTCATATCTGCACTTCTATAAAGCATTTATATTGGTCTAATCATATTTTTCTTTCCATTTTTTCTTTTATTTTGCCATTACGTAAAGTTGCAGCTAAAATGAGCTTTGGGAATATGCCCATTTATTTATCTGCTTTGTTTTGCTTTAAAAAGTCAATAGCTCTTTTCGGAGACAAGGACTACTGTATTTTCCCATCTCTTAAAAATCACCTTTCCACATTCCTTCCAGCAAAAGAGATGTTAATGTGGAGATTAGTTCATCTGGCTCATAAAAAAGTTAAGTAAATTCTCACAAGCTGTGAGGTTTGCTTTTTATAGCTCTCTGATTGCAGAAGATCTGTCCAGTCTAATTGAGAAAGTAATTATTCAGAAAAATTACTGTAGCTACAGGTATCACTTTTATAATTGAGCTACAGGAAAGGGGGGTTAAAAGTGAGATTTTCTCACTGATATTGTATGAAATACAAAATAAAACACATTTTATGTAGCCCTCAAAATGCCCATTCATAGGAAAAATTCTTTAAAAAATTTCTTACTTGAGTAAAGATCAAAAATAATTATATGAAATACATGAGGGTGTTTAATATCATATCTTGTTGCATCTACTATTTCATGTTTATTTTTATATTGTCAGTTATATATTAGATTTTATTTCTTCAAGGAATTACTAAACAAATTGACAAACTTTCTAGAATATTACCACATCATGAAAATTAATGTCTAAAGCGATTTTATTCAGCAATACCATTTTCAAATAAAATCATTTCCTTCTTACAAATGTACTGTTAACTTTGAGATCTTATTTACTTTTTTGTTTATTTATTTATTTATTTTCCTTTTGGAGACAGAGTCTCTTTATTTTAGCCCAGGATGGCCTGGAATTCTCTAGCTGGCCTCAAATTTGCAATCCTCCTGCCTTAGCCTTGAAGTGCTGGGATTACAGATATGTACCACTATACCCAATTAACTTTTATATTATTAATAGGAAAACTTTATGAGTCAATAGAATACACTGAAATAGTATCTGGGGGAAGGAATTGTTGTTGTTATCATGTGCCATTGAGTTGAGTCCAACTTATTGAGACCCTACGTACAACATAAACACACCCTGATTCAGTGCCAGGCACATGATCTTACATATGGTTAAGCCCATTGTTGCTGACACTGTGTCGATTCACCTAGTTGAGAGTTTTCCTTTGTTCTTGTTGACCTGTCACTCTCCCAAATATCATGTCCTTTTCCAGGGATTGGTCCCTACTGACAACATGTCCAAAATACATAAGATACAGTCTAGCAACCCTTGCTTCCAAGGAACACCCTGGTTGCACTTCTAGTACAGATCTGTTTATTCTTTTGAAGATCCATGATCTATTCAATATTCATCTCCAGCAGTATAATTCAAAAGCATCAGTTCTTCTGTCTCCCTATTCAATATCTATCTTTCACTCCCTGTAGCCATGAGTTTGATCCCTAGGACTACAAAAATGGGAGAAGAATGTGGCAGCCCACTCCCAAAGCAGTCCTGAAACAATCAGCCATTGAAAACTCTATATAGTGTCACTATAAATCAGACCTGACTCAACAGCATCTAACAACAACAGTATATAAAACTAAGCAGAAGAAGCCAAGAATGGTGTTACACACCTGTAATCCCATTCTGATAGGATGGGACTGAAAATACCATGGCATGAGTCAGGCACACCTTTGTCTTCAATGTGACATCTTTACTTATCAACACTATAAAGAGGTCTTTTGCCCCAGCTTTTCCCAATGCAATAAGTCTTTTGATTTCTTGACTGCTGCTGCCATGTGTGTTGACTGTAAAAACAAATAGAGAAAAAAATTTTGGATAACCTCAATGTTTTCTCCATCTTCATGAAGTTGCTTACTGACCCAGTTGTAAAAAAAAATTATTTTGTTAATATTTAGGCCCAGTCCACACTGAAGAATATGTTATTTGATCTCTGTCAGTAAATTTTCAAATCTTTTTCAATTTCAGCAAGCAGAGTTGTACCACCTGCACAACATAGGTTGTTAATGAGTCTTTCTCCAATCATGAAGCTGCATTCTTCTTCATAAAGTCCAGGCTCTCAGATTATTTACTCTGCAGAGAGATTGAAGGCATATGTTGAAAGGATACACCCCTGACACACATCTTTCTTAACTTTAAACCAGGTAGTGTTTCTTTGTTCTAGTAGTACAACTGCCTCCTGATCCATGTACAGATTCCTCCTGAGTACAATTAAGTGCTCTTGTATTCCCATTCTTCACAGGGCTATCCATAATTTGTTATGATCCATGCAGTCAAATACCTTCGCATAGTCAATAAAACATAGACAGTTTTTTGGTATTCTCTGATTTTGGCTAATATTCATCTGACATCAGCAATGATGTCCTTGATTCCACACCCTCTTCGGAATCCAACTTGATTTTCTGGCATTTCCTTGTCCATATACTGGTGCAGTCACTTTTGCTTTAGCAAAAGTTTGCTTGCATGTGGTATTAATGATATTGTTCAATAGTTTCCACATTCCATTGGATCTCCTTTCTTGGAATAGGCACAAATATGGATCTCTTCCACTCAGCTGGAGCTATTTTCCAAATCTCTTGGCATAAACAAGTTAGCACCTCCAGTGCTGTGTCTGTTTGTTGAAACACCCCAATTGGTATTCCATCAATTCCTGGAGACTTGTGTTTTGCCAATTCCTTCAAGGAAGCTTCCATTTCTTCCTTCAGTACCATTGATTCCTCATCGTAGGGATCCTGTTGAAATGGTTAGTCATTGACTAGTTCATTTTGCTATAATGACTCTGTGTATTCCTTCCATCTTCTTTTGATGTTACTTGCATCATTTTAGAGACAGAGGATATTAAATAAAAATTTATGTGAGGCCATTATTTTGAAGTGAGCTCCTTTTCTAGGCCCCAAGAATCCAGACCAAGTAAGATTAGAGGAAGTCATGCTAAATTTCACATTAGCAAACTGAACTTTGAAATGGGCCAGTTTTTTTTTTTTTAATGTTGACAGCAATCAGTCAGAAGGGAATTGGAAGTAGTCTAAGATGAAAACCTCCTCTGCTTACACCCTATAGTGAAAGTAACTTTGAAATGAAAAATATACTTGTTTTTCCCTGTTTTTGTTTTCTTCAAGGCTTTTCTATGTATAGAACTCACCTCCTTTGTTTGACTCAATAAAATGCCTTTCTACTTTATGGAAATACCTACTTTTACTTCAGTTTGTGGCCTGGTAAAACAAAACAAAGCTACATTCCTAGTTATACATTCTACATAAGATAGGCATTCAAGTGATGGCCTTCCTTTCCTGTTACAGGGGCTGTCAGGACCTTCTTGAACTATTCTGCTTACTGCAAAGCACACAGGAGCTAGTAATGTGGCAGTTATGTGCTGGCCATGAGAGGAACATGGAGATGAGTAAGACAGAAGGTGTCCAAAACATCAGGGATATTATGGAGTTGCTGACCTAGGAGTCATCTATTTTTGGATTTCACAATATCACATGAAAATATAACTTGGTCAAAGTATTATAACAGATTTCATTTCTTGCAGTAGCTCATTAGTACCTTCTGGTTAAACTATCAAACACAATACAAAATTTATATCATAGTAAACTTTTAGATGATAGGCAATGCCTCATCTCTTACTACAGGTCCTGACTACATTCTTTCAGAGAGATTAGTTATATTTTGGTAGAAACAGTAAGGGCAGCCAGGCTTGGTGATACATACCTGTAATCCTAACAACTCAGGAGGCAGAAGCAGGAGGATCACAATTTGTAGGACAGAGGCAGCTTGTGTAACTTAGCAAGTGGTAGCTAAAGGTAGCTTATGTAAGTTGTCTTACAATAAAAAATAAAAAATTGATTGGGAGTATATCTCAGCCATAGATCACTTGCAAAGTACATGCAGGGCATTGAGTTCAGCTTACCAGTACCACAAAAAGAAAAATGAAGAAAGAAAAAGTAAAGGTGTCCATGTATTACTTTACATATCACTTCATTCAACTTAATGATAAAAGTCCTAGAAATAAATTAAATTAAAACATGGTAAATATATTGGAGTATACTATGAATATTAATCACTGAAGACATCTATCATCAATATAACATGTGTCTAAAGGTCTTTATTTTATAGATAGTACAGATCCAGGTAGAGTTGCAGAAAGTGAGATTTAGTATAAAACTATGGATGGAACCCTCCATATCTTCATAGTCCCAACCTAAAAATGATACTCCTTGGTACTTTCCATGTACACAGGCATGAAACAGCATAGAATTGTGAAATGAATAATTTGTTATATAGTGCTACATGAAATGACAACACCTACAAGAAGATAGGTAAGGCATATTTAAGCATATTTAAAACAAAATCAAAGAGAAGAAGGAGCATCTTGAAAATGCCCCTTTAAGATGCATGCTTGGATTTTCTTTCATCCTTTTTTGTCAAAATAGCATCTTCAGATAATTTTTTCATTTATATTAATGCACACCTGGACAGTACCTGGATCTTAGGTGCTCTGAGACTCTATTCTGTCATTAACAATGTAAGTGCTTAAGTTGTTATGTTCATGAAATGTGGACAAATGGCAATGGTGTTTAAAGGCAAGATGCCAAACAAACCAGATAACCAGATGGGTTTTTTTAGTTTTCATATGTCAGTGTATCAGACAAGTGAGTATGAATAGGTTTACCTGTGTGGGGAAAAACTTCTCCTTAGTATTATCTAAATGTGTCTTTGTTTATATATATATATATATATATATATATATATATATATATATATATATATATATATATATATATATATATATATATATAAAGATATGCAGTTATATATAACTGCATATATATATGCAGTTGATTTGAATTATTAATACAACCTTACCAAAATTATCAGATCTGAATGAAGTAATCTAAAATGATGTATATATACATAGGGTAACACTATAAGCAATCATGCAATTCCAAATTAAATGGATGTATAGCAGATAATTCATGAAAATAGTTAATACCTTCAGTGGTGTTTGGAAAACACTCAGTCTCTGGGGGCTTTGCACTCACTTAGTCTATTTAATTTTAGCATCTACTTCCAGTTACCTATTCTGTCTCCTGTCCACATCCTTCCTTTTGAAAAATTTCCACAGATTTCCTCTCTGATAATTATGTGTTCTGCTACATAGTACTTTGTTTCAGATGCCCTTACAACCAAGGGAGCATACCAGATGTGACAGAGGTTGACAGTTATGTATGAACTCTTTCTAGTTTAGGTCCTGCCCCTCCCTATTTTCCTTCCATCCATGTTTATCCCTCTGTGGATAATCAGTTCTAGTTCAAAGAAATAGCAGCCATCCTATAATTGTAAATTTGTAAATTTAGAAACACTAAGAGAACATACTAAGCATTTTTAAGTGTAAAAAAGAATATAGCTTCTTGACAGCAATCCTGAGTCACTATACCGGTGATTCATTTCTAGTTTAATGAAAAAAAAAGAAAATTCCCCTCGCTTCTTTAGGCCCATAAAATCCATTTCTGACATTACAGTTGAGCCTACTGACATCATTATAACTGTTAATATACTCAGTGTCTTGCACATCACACTGTAAAAAGATGCTCAGTGACTTGATTATTGAGTAAGCAGTTTTTTCCTCATATATTGGGAACTGAAATCACCTGATACACAGATATCCTTATATACATGAAAAGAGAGTCTAGATCTCTAAAGGCTCTATCTTTACCCAACAGAAAAAAAAATTAAGCAATAGGGATCATTGCTTTTTCAATGAGGTTAATTCTGTATAAAACTATTAAAGGTACTTAAAAATCTTTTAATGACAAAGAGGATTGAGAAACCCTTGTATCATATTCAGGGCGACATATATTGCTAACAAGAGGAAATAAAAGATTCCATGATTCTGTTACTGTAAAAAATATCACTATTTTAGCCTCTTGGGTCTAAGGAAATTAATACTTGAGTCTGGATCTAGGATCTAGGATCATTATCTTGCTTCATCAGTACATATATATTACTGTCACATGGAATACTCACACTTTTTCTTTTAAGTTGACTTAAGTTTGCAGCAATGATAAATTATATGCTGTGACCATATTCTGAGAACCCCACCAATTGAATTAGCACAAAACAAAAAGAGAAACTCTCTCTTCCAAACTCACAGGAACATTAAATCAATGAAGATGGAATCAATTATATTAGCATGTTTAAAGAAACAGTAATCAACATGGATGTGGACAATAGAAACAATAAAATTCTATAGGGTATGTAACCTTTCCAAACAAGTACCTGGTCCAGAGGGTTACGATGCAATCCTATTTTCTATTAGCAAAAAAACAATGTTATATTACACTTTTGATTGCAAATGTATCATGAAAGTGGGAGGACATGGTAATCTACTCCCGAAGCAGTTCCAAAACAATTAGCAATTGCAAACCCTATGAGGGTCACTATGAGTTGGACCCAACTCAACAGCACCTAACAACAACATGTATATTTAAGTAATAAAGTTTTATTTTATAGTCACTGAAAAAGTCTTTGCATATCTATTAAGATATAGTTTTTATCAACCATCACTATGTGCCTAAAGATAGGAAAATATAAATGACAGAAATTGGTTCACATATTCCCCAAACTTACTCTGATAATTCATTCTTCTGAATCAGTTCTCCACTCAGAGTCATTGGTTCCTGCGCTCTCTCTCTTTTTTTAAATCATTAAGAATGCTTCACTATCATTTCTGTAACACTGTCGTGAGAATTTTTTCTGGCATTTTAAAGCAGTTGATCTACCATTGTCCCTGGAGTTCTCTTCCAATCTACTGATCCCCATTCTACAAGTTTTGCTGCTGTTGGTTAGTTGGTCATGCTATAAGTTTTCAGGCAATGAAAACTACATCATGATTGCCACCTGGCTGGTAACAATTTTAAAACAACAGAAACTATGAGATACTTTAAAGAACTATAACATAGAGTTAAGGATATTCTAAAGGTTTAGAATAAAACAAGTAAGATGGAAAATATCAAGTAGATGTACAGAAACACAAAAGATGAAACAGTAATATATCTATTTGCAATGATAATATAAGAGGAGAAAAAGTTAGAAATGTGTATATTTAGCAAGATTATTTTCTAAGATAATGTGAAAGGAAAAAAGACAAAAAAAATTACAAATATAGAGATCTTACCACTGACTTCCAAAAGAGACAATGAATAAAAAATCAGTCCTATCTTTTTGTTATTACATTCAAATCCAAGTAGAAATAGGAGGTGTTGTTTATCTGATTAGAGGAAGATTATGGTATCCACCTTGAGGCCAAGGTATGCAGAGAGTACCTGATCCTCCCCTGCCATACACTGGGTATATAATGAAGATAGTATCAGGATGGTGAATAAGGATGGAGTACATGTTCCATACAACAGTTTCACGTTCATCGAACACTTAGCAAGATCAGGAACACCATGGTATATTAAGTCCAAGGAGAAAAAGAAAGCCATTCTATGGGGTATCAATGTTGTTTGTTGTTGTTAGGTGCCGTCGAGTCGGTATCTGATTCATAGCGACCCTCATAGGGTTTTTCAATGGCTGACTGTTTCAGGATTGCCTTGGGAGTGGATTGCCAGGTCCCTCTCCCATGGTGTATCAATAGATATTATAAAAATGTTGCCCACTTAAAATTATACCTCTTAGGTTTTAAATTCTTAAAATAGATTGTCTAGCTCTTGCTTAAAATGACATACCTGGGCAATTAACCCAGGACAATTAAAAGTTCATGCTGACCTTTCTAAGGAAACTGCTGTTTTATCATCATCATTCATCTGTGGGACTCTTAGCAAATTCTACT
The DNA here is from genome assembly GCA_007922755.1 of Pedetes capensis. Taxonomy (NCBI): domain Eukaryota; kingdom Metazoa; phylum Chordata; class Mammalia; order Rodentia; family Pedetidae; genus Pedetes; species Pedetes capensis. The sequence continues at coordinate 19,097 of VMDO01028674.1, forward strand.
CTTGTAACTGTAAAGCATAATTGTCAGCTAAAAAAAAAAAGAATATAAAACTCTTGACTGTTTTTCAATAAATGGAACACAATCACACTGCCTCCCAGTTGCTGTGTTTCTGTCTCTCATTGCTGACTCCCTACCCGCCTTTGGGACCCCTGGATCCTGCAGCAGCTGGACTATTTTTCATAAATGAATGTGATTAATACTTTAATCTCATTTCAGAAGCCCATTCTGTTCCATAGAATTGCACAGGAGGAAGGGAATTAAGAAGGGAAGTCTACCTAGATATAAAGAATGATGGGCACATGTTTAATGATCCCTAAGAAAGAAAGATGGTAAAAACAACTAGTAAATGTCTTTACCAAGTTAATGGTGTTTACTAGAAAATAATATACTAGGATTGTGCTTGGGCAAATAATACAATAACCCAGTGTCATAAGTAATATTATTAATATTTTTGACACTAGGAAACTGAAGCTTAACTAGTCTATATTAACTGCCCATTATTTAACCATTTATACACTACTTAGATAATACATGATGAAGATGTAATTCAAAAGCACATTTCTCTGATATAAAGGTCATATTGCTTCCCAGATGGCACTCCCATTCAAGTCTGCTTACTTTATGATTTTGCCAGAGTTTTACTTAATACTAAATGTGACAAAATGCTTGCCATTCTACAAGCTTGTTGGTAATTTAAATTTCAATGGTTTTATGAACTGTAGAAGAGCCTGATATAGGAGATATTTCTTAGTCTCTAGATTGGGAACTGCCAATAGATAACTGGGTAGAAAAAGAAAGTCAAAACCAAAGACTGTTTCTATCCAAAGAGTCAGAAATAGACTGACCTAACATCAGAAAATCTTTATGCCAATACCTGCCATATTCTAGCCAAACATCCATGAAAAACCTGCACCCCAGTGCCAGTGATTGCACTAGCAGAACTGAATAAGGACTTTACCATTCAGTTCACATCCCTGCCCTCATATATCCTTTTATTCATTTATTCTTTTTCACTAAGGTTTTTTAAACTCATGAATGATTTTGGGTAGAAAAATTATTTAGGCAAATTTGGGTTCAAGAGCATATTCAAAATATTTTTCTATATATTGACTTCCTGGTAGGATAACAAACAAAGATGCTCATCTGACACCTTTACACTCTAGTTATGTGTCTCATTCTCAATGGCCTACTATATTATTTATTTCACTTTACCTCAATTCAATCCTAATTTTTTTTGTTCAGTACAAATTCTTCTGATTTGTCCTTTAAATCTCATCTCAATATATTTATTTCAAGATTTTATTTGTCCCTTAACTTTATTTTTAACCTTTATGCTTAATCATGCTTTTCAAGGTTTTCATGTGGTTTTGTGTATGCTTTTATAATATTTAGCTCTTCTATTGTTACTCAATTGTTACCCTTTATCATTTTTTGACTTACTATATCAGGAAAGTAGCATAATTTGTTATAATTGTTGCACAACAATTATGGTACACCAATTCAAGACAACTTGCAGCTAAACCACAGTGGCATCTGATTATTTTCCATCTTGGAAGCTAAACAGGGCTGGGCCTGGTTAGTGCTTGGATGGGAGACCAGCTGGGAAATCTGGGTGCTGTAGGCTTCAGAGAAGGACCTGGCAACCCACTCCCCCAAAACAATCAGCCATTGAAAACCTGATGAATAATAGAGAAGCACTGACAATAGTGCCAGGCATGTCACAGTATCAGATACTGTTTCATCCGCTATACATAGGGTCAGTAGGATTCAGTCTCAACCTGACAGCACCTAACAATAGTAACAACAGTGCAAGACTAATAAATGTGGACACCTTAGTCTCTGCAGAAAGAATGCCCTGCTTAAACCCCAACTACTTGAAAGTGAAAGTTACCAATTCCCACAAGGTTGTTCTTACATTATGGGGACATAGCCAGAGGACCCTGTTATTTCAACATTGACCAGAGTCAGTGCATTTTGATTTACACTTACATAAAGTCCTTTTGAAGGTACTTTTTCCTTTTAAATATTTTATGGTAAATGTATTTCACACCATTATTGTTTGGATCTGGAATGTCCCTCAAAGGCTCATCTGTTGAAGGCACAGTCCCCACTGCAAGCAATATTCAGAGGTGGTGCTTTGGGGAAGTGGTTGGATCATGAAGGCACTAAGATCATTAATGCATTCATCCATTGATGGGTTCATAATTGCATGGACTATTGGGAAGTGGTGAAAACCATAGGGATTGGGGTTGGAGGAAGTTAAGTTATTGGGTGTATCCACGAAGGCCATATTTTTCCCCAATTCTTTCTCTCTGTCTCTGTCTCTTTGTCTCTCTGTCCCACGCTCCCTCCCTCCCTCCCTCTGCCTTTTTACATCCTGGATGCTGAGGTGAGCATTTCTGCTCCACCATGTCCTCCCCACTGTGCTCTGCTGCCTTACCACATGCCCAGAAACAATAGAACCAAGTGACCCACAATAAAATCACCTGTCATGGAGAGAAAGTAAAAGACAGGCTACAAAGGTAATGGAAAGGTGAGAATAATAGCACCAGACACTGAGCGAGCAGCATCTTGAAAGGAAACTTTAATATTATCTGCCAAAGATTCTGAAGGTTGGCATTGATGTTTTTACTTGGAGAAACAAACTGTGCCACCATGTTCTCAGAGAATAAAACCATCAGAGCTGGGTGCAGTGTCTTCTGCCTGTAGTCCTAGGGACTCGGGAGGCAGACATAGGAGGATTGCAGGTTCAAGGCCAGAAGGAGACTATGTAACATAGCAAGACCCTGACTCAAAAAAAAAAAAAAAAAAAAAAAAAAAAAAAAAAAAAAAAAAAAAAAAAAAAAAAAAAAAAAAGAAAAGAAAAGAAAAGAAAAATGTAAAAATGGTCTGGACTTGCAGCTGAGTAGTGGAATGTTTGCACAAGGTCCCATGTGTTGCTCCCCACTACTACTACAAAAAAAAAAAATGGAAAGAAAAGAAATCCACCATAATTTTAAATGTTGTGCTTATAAAATTATACTTTTGTAACTAAAATGCATTAAGAGATACTTAAAGATATAGAAAAATTAAAATTTACTCTAAATAAGACTGCTGTTATATATTTAATTTTATAGTATATTAAATCAAATTATAGAGCTGAATGTGTCCAATAAACATAAGGAATTATTATCTCTATGAAATATAAAAGGGCTGAGGTTTAGCTCAGTTGATAGAGTGCTACTCTGCAGTCAGAGAGGCCTTGAGTTTATTCCTCAGCACTACAAAAACAGGAGACAGATGTGGCAATCCACTCCCTAAGCAATCCTGAAAACAATCAGCCATTGAAAACCCTACCAAAGTGGCCATGAGTCAGTCTGACTCTATGGCATTTAACAACGACATTGAAATATAAAAGCATAGGTTTTCTTTTCTTGTGCTTTTTAAGTCATTGCTAGTCCCTGAACTATGCAGAAGCAAGATTATGGGATGAGCACTGTTTTAATCTGTATTTTGGGGTCAGAATTACTTGCAACTGCAAGTGGTATTATTAATGATGTAGGTCTTTGCCTTCAGATATCTCATTGCAACAGTTAAGATTAAGAAGACAATAGGACAATAGAAAATGCCTCTCCACCAGTGTCCTTGGAAAGAAAGTGGTTTTGTGGGGCAGAATGTCCCTAAATTCACTAACCATAAATCTCTGGTTTGTTAATTTGATGTAGGGAAAATTCTCCTGAGTTAGATTAATGGAAATTTTTATAAGAAGAATTTTGAGCAGATGGCCACGCTGTGAAACTGCTTACACTTAGCCTCACAGACACAGGTTGGACTTGTTGAAACAACTAAGGTTATGAAAGTATAAGGAAAATTATACAATTCAACCATATAAAGACCAAAGAGAAGCAGTCCAAAGACAAAGCTATCATTTCCCAACTAGCAATAGGTATTACATAAAAATGTGTCATGCTATGGCATATACTATTATATAATGTATGCTGTGATACATAAAATAGGATCATAAGAACAAAAAATTTTAGAAAATACTGTTTGAAATAAAGTTAACTGGACTTTTTGTTTTGTTTTATTTTGGTTTGTTTTCATTTTATTGCAAGACTTCTCAGAATATTTCCCAAAACATTTGATTTAGTGCCTCTGCTATAAGAGAAAGTGTATCAACATTTCTCCTCAGTAATTAGTATTCTGAGAATGCTTTTTTTTACCTTAACTGATCTTCTACCAATAATCATTTGGAAAAACATCAATGTGGATTAAGAAGGAGAGAAATTATCTTTTTACCTCCTTTTCAGATTAATTTTTTTTTATTAGAAATGTTTAATGTACATCATAATGTGATTCATTTTGACATGCTTTTCGTTGTGACAATTTTCATATATGCAATTTGATAAGCATTATTCATATAGGTTACCCCTTACCCTCCTCTATGTTTCCCCCCTCCCCCCTTCCTATCTAAGTTTCCCATCCAAGTCTTCTCTATCTTTTACTATATAGTATTTTTC
>VMDO01028675.1:0-23593 GCA_007922755.1 Pedetes capensis
ATTGTGGTGCTGGAGACGTCTATTGAATATACCATGGACTGCCAAAAGAACCAACAGATCTGTCCTAGAAGAAGTACAACCAGAGTGCTCCTTGGAAGCAAAAATGGCCAGACTGCGTCTTACATATTTCGGACATGTAGTCAGGAGAGAACAATCCCTGGAGAAGGACATCATGTTTGGAAGAGTGGCAGGTCAACGCTAAAGAGGAAAACCCTCCACCAGATGGATTGACACAGTGTCTGCAACCATGGGCTTAAACATAAATAAGATTGTTTGCTTGGCACAGAATCGGCAAGTGTTTCGATCTGCTGTACATAGGGTCTCTTTGAGTCGGACTCGACTCGACGGCACCTAACAACAACAACAATCCTTTCTACATGTGTGTATCAAGTACCATGCAGATGCAATCTAAGAAACAGAGGACTCTAGCACAACAGAAAGGCTCCACCCCCCAAGAAGTATAGGATTTATTCCAGTGACATCCGGACTTTTCAACACTGGTCTATACAAACTAAATAAAAGGCAGACAATTCACATCAGACATAAAGATTTTTAAACTGCACAATCAAGCATATTGATCTCTCTTTAATTTTCATTGATCTAAGTTTCCTTCTGTGACCCCCACGTACCAGTGAAAAGCGTGGAGTAGCCCTCAGACTTTAGTTGCTACCACTTTACCAATTTGTGTCGTTCTAATTAATGGAGCTCAAAAATCTCAAGGAAGCTCAAGGCTCCGGGCCTGTAGTGGGAGAGGAAGGGCTACAGTAGAAGCTGCAGTCCCAGCAATCTCAGGGTGACAGGGTGCTTGAGCTTTATGCAATGGCAGCATGCATTCCTGGTGGTCCCCCCATAATCCAAATCCAGCATTATTCGAGATTAATTTTCCCAGTGTTGTAAATGGAAAGGAAAAGATACTTCCTGGCCTGCAAAATATGATCCACGCTCCTTTTTATTTGCTCAACATTGCCTTTATTATTTTACCCAGTATTCTCTCCTGAATTAGCACAGCAGTCCTTTGGACTGTTTCCTTATGTTTTATGGCATCTCACTATGGTTCTGCAACTGCACCACTGTGGCGTGCGAGCCCATCAGATCTCGGAAACTAAGCAGGGTCGGGCCTGGTTAGTACTTAGATGGGAGACCACCTAGGAACACCAGGTGCCGTAGGCTTGGGAGATAGACCTGGAAACCCACTCCCAAAAATCAATCCACCATTGAAAACCCTATGAAGAGCAGAGAAGCACTGACAATAGTGTTTCTTGCCTGTTGTATGTAGGGTCGCTATGAGTCGGATACCAACTCGAGGGCACCTAACAACAACAACAGTTCTGAAGCTACTAATTTTTCAGGTGAATTGTCCAGCACTAGTCTAGCTGCAATACTTTGTGAAAGTTCATGAGATTATTAGATAATATTTGTAAATATCTCCAAGTATAACTATGTTGGTTAAAAGAACAGTAAAATAGTGACTGGATCCCTCATGCCAGCATGTAATCATCTGTGTAAGTCTGTGACATGGCAAGTAATCATTTCTATTTTATCAACTGTAGGAAAAGCATAGTTTGCAATTTTCTGGGCCTGTTAACATTGAAATTATGCAAGTCTTCATGCTGTTATTTTGGCTTTTAACTTGAAGTAACAGAGGAGAAAAACTCTTATTTTAATACTTTTTAAATTTTTTAATTCTGGCCAGGCTCCTGTAATCCCAGGAACTCGGGAGGCAGAAGCAGAAGGATCACAAGTTCAAGACCAGAGACAGACTACATAACTTAGAGAGACCTTGACCCCAAAATAAAAAATGGGCCAGGGATGCAGCCCAATGGTAGAACACTTGCAAAGTATGTGAGAAGCCCTGGGTTCAACCCCCAAGTACTGCAAAAATAAACAAATTTTTAATTGTTTTTAATTTAAAACACTACCCTTGTACATCTTGGTGGGACACAGTGTGGTGCTTCAATGCATGTATGCATTGGTGAGAACATCCAAACTTCCGTCTTCTAGCTACTGTGAAAGACCAAATGCAATATTGTTAGCCATAGTGACTCTACCGTGTAAAAGAACACTAGAATGCATTCCTATCTAACTGTAATTTTGTTCTCATTCACCAGTCTGTCCCCATCTTTCCCTTCCCTTATCCTCTCCGGCTTCTAGTAACCAATCTTCTCTCTACTTCTCTGAGATCAGCTACTTCTTTTTGTTTGCTTGCCTTTGGTTTCAGTTGGTTTGGTTTTTTTGAGACAGGTTCTCACTATGTAGCCCAGGCTGACCTTAACCTCAAGATCCTCGTGCCTTGGCCTCCTGAGTCCTGGGATTGCAGGTATGCACCACCATAGCCGGCTGAAATCAGCTTCTTTAGATTCCACATATGATAAAAACCCTGCAGTATTTTCAGCATAAATACAGATTATAAAATTAGGATCTCAGATGCCTCCTGAACTGTCTGAAAGTAAGAGCAAAATGTCAGAAAAATTCCATGGCGGTATCACTTGATTTCCAATTTGATGTAGCAGGATGATTTTATTAATATGGTTAGTCAAAGTGTTTCAGGTTATCTTAATTCTAATTCTAAGCCAAGTACCCTATTCTTATCCCATGGTCTGGCCTGAGAATGTGTGCTACACATTGACTTCCCAGTGGGGAAGTGTTGGTCAGAGAGAAAAATGTTTGGGCACTGAAGCAAGACATGGCTCAGCAAGTGTTCCCACGCAGGGCTCTGTCCCCTGAGCCACAAATACAAGGTGACCAGCAGCTTGGTCCTGGTGAGGAAGTTAATAAGAAACTCAGCTAACAGGACAATAAACACATAAATTCGTTACTACCAGGTATAGTTTTTAAGGATAAAGGTTTAAGAGTCTCTTTATAAAGGAACAGTTTAGGTTTTGAGGGAGAGAATTCAATGTTTACCATAGTAGAATGAAAATACAGAAGAAGGGGTATTTATTAAAGTAATGAAAGTTTGAAAATGTGAGTTATAAAAAGAAGTAGCCCTCAGATACCTACAAAATAGTGCCTTAATCTTTTAAGTCTTACTTATGACCAGTACTTTTTTTTGTATCTCTTTGCCGACTTTCAATAGTCTTAACATTTTATTTTTATTCTTTTGATATTGCACATTTTTTATAATTCCTTCTACTTAAACTTGATGCATTTATTAATGCTTCTTGTAATTTTTCAGGATTAATGTTATGAAAACCCACGTAGAAACTTTTATGTGCTTTTCTACCAGTACTCAGAGATTCTTCTCCTCTTAAATGTTTGCAGTCTACAGCTACTGGCAGACATTCTTTCTGAATTTACTTTCTAGGATCATTACCTTTCCTTCCTATATATTGAATTATTGAATACCACATATTTCCTTATGCTCTTTCCAGTAGGCCAATTTTCCTCGATTTCCTTTAAGCTTACCATCCCACCCCCTATTTTATATCATGTTTAGTTTCACAAGTGATTGCTCTACTTACATATGTTAATTATCTTTAATGCTTTTGTGAGGTTCTACCAGATGCTATCATAATAAATTCAAATTCTAACTACTTGAAATGTTCACTTTTTGGTCTATTTCATTCTGGTAAAAAAGATGCCTCCAAGTCTTCTGAAAATGGGATCTGGGACTCCTTTAACATCTTCCACTGAGAAGGAGCATTTTTGCTAACTAAATCTTTTCTAACTTGTGTCCACAATACACCTAATTATACAGATTTCAATGCTGGCAAAAGGGGAGGAACTGCTGTAGTTGAAACATGGTATTCGCCTAATTATCTTTGGAATGCCAAGAAAACAAATTACATAATCCCTTCTAACTTCTCTGTGTAGAGTTTTCCTTCAAAATTATTAGTGTTCAATTTTCCCCCTATATTTTAAAATAGTTCTAGATTATGTTCAGGCAATTCCCTAGTCCCAATCAAGTAGAACTGCATAATGATGTTGGTTTTGAGACTTATCATTTTGACATTCTAAACCAAGCCATGAAAAAAATTATAGTCTTTCCAATCACAAAATTCTACTCTTCTTAATGTCCCCATTTTATTCTGTGATTACATTTCTATATTCTACAATGAAAAGGTAACACTGGGAGATCCTTTTTGATTATAGACTCCTAGAGAGAAGAAGCTATCTCATTTTTCTTTGTACCCTTTTGGAAAAGAGCCCTTCTCACAATATAAAACATATTTGTCAGATTGCCTTTTGAACTCATTAATTTTTCCTCCAGCAGTTTTAGTGCATTCTTAATTTCCTATTAAATCCACTCCCACCTTCACGTTCTACTCATTCCATTCCATTGTCACATGTTATACCGCATTCTCCAGTGGAGAATCAAACATACTTTGCTGTTTTCATTATAGTTTATAGTGCATTAGACATTTAAAGTACAAAAATTAGAAAATATAAAATCAAAATGGCCTTGAATTCCTCACCTAGAGATAGTTATGATGAATATATTAGTGGGTATAATGTGTTTTCCCTGTATATACAAATGCAATAAATGTGTATTATCCATATTTTCAAAACTTGGTATCATATTACATATGCTATTTTAAAACATCAACACAGATACAATCATAGCACCATTTTTAGTAATGCGATTTTGTTCCACTATAGAATACAGTCATGAATCAATAACAACAATGAATATTGTTATCTATTGTTAGGTGCCATGAGTCAGGCCAGACTCATAGTGACTCTATGTAAAACAAAATGAAACACTACCCAACACTGTGCCATGCCCAGCACTATGTCAGTGCTTCTCTGCTATTCATAGGTTTTTCCATGGCTGATTGATTCAGGATTGTTTTGGGAGTGAGCTGCCAGGTCATTCTCCCATTTTTGCAGAGCTAGGGATCAAACTCAGGGACTCAGAGTGTGCAGAGCAAGCACTCTACCAACTGAGTTATACCCCAGCCCCCAATGATAATGATACATTCTAAGAAATGCATCCTTAGGCAATTTCCACATTGTATGAATACAACAGTGCACTTATACAAACTTAGATGGTTGAGCCTACTACACACTTAAGCTATATACAGAGGGTGCCCAAAAAATGTATACATATCATGGGACAAAACTTTCCATTTTGATATTTTAAGAATGTGTCATACGCTTGGTAGTGCTAGTAGTATTCATTTGACTTATGCCATCTTTCACGCAAACATCATACTACACATCAGTACTGTAATTGAGTTCAACTTCAAAAATGAATATATAAATAACATCTCTTAAAATGTGTATATATTTTTTGGCATACCTGGCATGTACATATACTCCCACATACATATACTCCCACCTGTCTGTCAGTTTGCTATCCTGTGAGGGCTTGTACGTTTCTGTGATGCTAAACGCTATGCTACCAGTATTACAGATACCAGCAGGGTCACCTATGGTGGACAGGTTTCAGCTGAGCTTCCAGACTAAGACAGACTAGGGAGAAGGACCCAGCAGCCCACTTCTGAAACAATTAGCCATTAAAAATCCTAAATGATTTATTTACTCCATTCCCAGCATTAAGATTGACTCTTCTTTGAGGAGGCAACTCTTCCCCATTCATTTTTTGAATGGCTTCCAGCCCTGGGGGCTCATTTTCCAGCAATATATTCAAAAATGCTTCTCTGCTCTTCATTGGATTTTCAATGGCTAATTGTTTTGGGAATGGGCTCCTGGGTCTTTCTCCCTGGTCTGTCTTAGCCTGGACTCAATATCAAATGTCAGAAAAAGACTAGGTGCTAATTGTAGATCAGATCATCAATGACTCATATGCAAGTTCAAACTGAAACTGAAGAAATTTAGAATAAGTGTACAAGAGCCAAAGTATGACCTTCAGTATTTCCCACCTGAATTCAGAAACCTCCTCAAGAACAGGTTTGATGTGTTCAAGATTAATGATCAAAGACCAGACAACCTGTGGCATGACATCAAAGACATCACTCATGAGGAAAGCAAAAGGTTATTAAAAAGACAGGGGGAAAAAAGATCAAATTACATGTCAAAGGAGACTCTGAAATTTGCCCTTGAACATCAGGCAGCTAAAGTAAAAGGAAGACATCATGAAATTAAGGAACTAAACAGAACATTTCAAAGGGCACCTTGAGAAGACAGATCAAATATTATAATGACATGTGCAAAGAGCTGGAGACAGAAAGCAAAAAGGGAAGAACACACTTTTTCCTCAAGCTTAAGGAATTGAAGAAAAAATTCAAGCCTTGAGTGGCAACAGTGAAGGATTCTGCAGGGAAAATATTAAACGATGCAGGAAACATCAAAAGAAGATGGAAGGCATATACAGAGTCATTACACAAAAAAGAATTGGCGGATGACCAATCATCTCAAGAGATTGCATATGATTAGGAACCAATCATACTGAAGGACAAGCTGCCTTGAAGGCATTGATGAAACACAAAGCTCCATGAATTGATGGAACACCAATAGAGATGTTTCAACAAACAGATGCAGCACTGGAGGTGCTAACTTGTTTATGCCAAGAGATATGAAAAACAGCTATCTGGCCAACTGACTAGAAGAGATCCATATTTGTGCCTATTCCCAAGAAAGGCGATCCAACTGAATATGGAAATTATCAAATGATATCATTAATATCACATGCAAGTAAAATTTTGCAAAGATCAGAGGCGATTGCAGCAGTATACTGATAGAACTGCCAAAAATTCAAGCCAAATTCAGAAGAGGGTGTGGAACTAGGCACATAATTGCTGATGTCAGATGGATATTAGCCAAAAGCAGAGAATACCAAAAAGATATCTATGTTATTGATGATGCAAAGGCATTTGACTATGTGGATAGTAACAAATTATGGATAACATTGCAAAGAATGGGAATACCAGATCACTAAATTGCACTCATGAGGGATCTGTACATGGACCAGGTGGAAGTCATTCAAACAGAACAAGGAAACACTGTCTGGCTTAAAGTCAAGAGGTGTGTGTCAAGGCTGTATCCTTTCACTGTACCTCTTCAATCTCCATGCTGTGCAAATAATCAGACAAGCTGGACTTTATGAAGAAGAAGATGGCATCATGATTGGAGAATAGCTCATTAACAACTTGCTTTATGCAGATGACACAACTCTGCTTGCTGAGAGTGAAGATTTAAAACATTGACGAAGATCAAAATCCAGCCTTCAGTATGGACTGTCCTTCAACATCAAGAAAACACAAATACTTACAACTGGGTCAGTGTGGGGTGCGCGCCTCCTGGTCCGGCCTGGAGGTTCAGACGGGCGGCACTGCCACGCACACAGATACTAAACAGAGTTCACTCGGGACCCTCGGATGAGAGGCGCAGACTCCTGCGGCCCTCGGGACCCAGGAGGAGACAGGAGAAAGGAAAAGCCTCAGGCACTTTTGCCTTCCAGGGGCAAATACCTGTGTTGGTCATCTCGGTGGTCACGAGGAGACAGCTGCTGCTTCGTCAGTGATCAGACAGAGAGCAGGTTCTTTACCTTGTTGGTGATTGCAACGGGAGAGCATTCTTTTCTCATCAAAGGTCCGGGGGAGAGCAGCGGGAGAGGCGTTTCCTCATCGGTGGTCCGGGCAGGAACAGGCGAGAAGGCACAGAAAGGGATGCCAAAAGGGGGTCGAGCTGCCCCAGGGCAGCTCTTTATGTAGCTCTCCCATGGAATGGCCTGAGCCAATCAGCTTTCAGTCCAATTGTCCAATCAGGAAGGGTTTTGTACAAACATGCAACCAAGTTACTTTCATTTTCCCTAGATCTCTAACTTACAAACCAGATATTCAAATGCTATTTTCCCAATTTGGGAGTTTTTGCCAATTTCCTCCCAATTTTTCCCTACAGGTCAGTACACAACTTCATCATAAACAGAGAAAAGATTGAGGTTATCCACGATTTTGCTTTACTTGGTCCTACAGTCAGCACTCATGGATGAAAGGGTATTTCTACATCTTTGGATTCATATCATGGAATTAATATGTAAAAAAATTTTAGTGTATGTTCCTGCAATCAGAACTTGTGAGCACATTTTCACCCACTATCCCTCATCTCATTAGCCTAAGTGAGCCATTGTCTTTCTACTTATGTATTATCAATCTGGAAATGAGAAATAAAATGTTAATGCTCATTACTGACAAGAGTTAGGCAGAAATAGGCTATTCTATTCTTGAATAAGTCAGTATTTCTCTGACAAATTGCCTGTAATATTTTCTTGCTTCCCCTTTATTAGATTATGGTTTCTAATATAAACTATAATAGAAGTGGAACTTTCAGTCTATTCCTTTTTTATTAATAATACAACAGAAATATACATTGGCACAGATTTCCTGTCTACACTTCTTTTTCTCCTTTTACTATCTCATGTAACAGGAAAATTAATGAAGAAGGATGAGCTGAGAGTATTTTGCCTTTTTAACTACTTAATTTAAGTCATACAGTGAATAGTAATGTTGTCAAAGACCACTTCAATCATTCACTTTATGTGAGAAATCCAGTTTATTCATTACTATTTTCTTTGAGGAAAGAGTTACTAAGTATGTGAGTCATGTTAACTCCTATGCATCCTAGGTTATTAACAGCAGAATGAAATACTACCTGACAGTGTGCCATACACACAATCTTTTTATGATAGAACCTAATATTGCAGACACTAGGTTCTTTACTCCATTCTCAGCATTAAGATTGACTCTACTTTGAGGGGGCAACTCTTTCCCAGTCATTTCTTGAATGCCTTCCAGCCCGGGAGGCTCATTTTCCAACACTATATTTAACAGTGCTTCTCTGCTATTTGTTGGATTTTTCAATGGTTAATAGTTTGGGGAATGGGCTTCTAGGTCCTTCTCTCTGGTCTTAGTCTGGGAGTTCAGCTGAAACCTGTCCACCCTGGGTGGCCCTGCTGGTATCTAAGATGCCATGGCATAGCTTTCAGCTTCACAGTAACATGCAAGACCCCGGCATGACAAGCTGATGGACACATGGGGGTTGCACCTTCTAAACTGATGAAAAATGTTCATTACATATTTGCTAAAACCAGTGAATTTTACCATTAGACAAATTAGTTCTCTTAAAAGTGAAAACTTTTCTGGTTCCACCCCAATTTCTCCTCTATGACATTTAGATCTACATTTGCTCATGTATCCAATCAATTCAGAATTTTATTACACAAAAAGGCTTCAGTTCTGAAATAACAAAAGACATCTTTCAAAGGAACATTATTTTGTTTTTTAAAAACTTTAATTAATAATTAATGTGTTCAGAGAATTTCATCAGGTATAGATGTATATATATATGTATGTGTGTATGTACCTGTATTTATATAACACACACACACACACACATATACATATATACATATATATATACATATATATATATATATATATATATATACACATACATATTAGCTTTTGAAGACAGGGCTATTTGTAAGAAATGGGGTGAATTAACAAATAAATAGCTCAACATATCAAGCATCTATGAAAATTCCTAAAGGGAAAAAACTCCCCAATAGGAAAATATATCTTGGGGGGATTTATTTTTCCTTCCTGGGGAAAATCACAGAAGTTCTAAATGTAAAGTGAGGCAAATGGAAAGCATAGCCTCCTTTATACCATAAGAAAATATTGATGAAAGATTCTAACATTGACATGCACTGCAACATTATCACCAATGGAACTTTTTCCCAGGGAACAACAGAAATAGAGATGAGCTAGGGTTACTTCATAAATCATATTTTGAATTGTGGTTTTTTTTCAAGTGACTAACCTGAAGGGTAGAAGATGGTATGCCGTCTGCCATTTAATCCATTTCATTTAAGGGATCACTAGCTATATTTAATGACATCCAAAAATAAACTCTTCCAATGCTGAAATACTAGGCTAGGAAAAGCAGGCAGTGGAGGCAGGAAAGTGATTCTAGTTTTATTTCATTTTCTTGAAGGGCAAAGGAAGCTTCTCATTCATAATAAGAAACTGACCCCAAAGTGACAGAAGGTAGAAAACTATTCCAGGCCTGTAGAACCCAGGTTGACAATTGATATCTATCTACAATGGCAGTAAATTGTTTCTTTCTGCAGAAATGCAAGACAGAGCCCTTGTCTTCTATGAAGTTAGAATCTAACTTCTATGAAGTTAGAATTATTAATTCATCTAAATAACATGATACTTTATAGATCAAAGTATAAGCAAAACAAGTACTTTATTTGTGGCAAGCAGTGCTTAGTGATTTCATAATATACATTTTTCAAAGAACCTCAGACTCAGCTGAGACTTTATTTCATTGAACAGGTTCAATACCCAATATAACTAAGCCTTTTTATTCAACAGTAGCTCAAGTGCATTAGCATTGTCAAACTGCCTAAGAACATCATGCTCTGAAACTTTCTCCTTATATTTTCTTGAATTTGAAAATTGCATCTTTTTCTTGTTTCATCTTCAAATGAAAAAACATGCCCATAGATAATATCTTTCCAAAAGCTGTCTTTATTAATTAAGTAGTTATTGCATAGTTGGGTGGTTTAGCTGGAGTGAATATATGATTTTTTTTTTTTTTTTTTTGGTGGTACTGGGGGTTGATCTTGGGGCCTCACGCCTGCATGCTCTGCAAGTGCTAGACCACTGAGCTGCACCCCTAGCCCTTTTATTTTTTTCCTTACTTTCTGAGACAGGGTCTCACTAAGTTACGCAGACTTCCTCTGGTCTCGAACTTGCGATCCTCCTGGCTCCACCTCCCAAGCCGCTGGGATTACAGGCGTGAGCCACCACACCCAGCTAATATATGATATGTTTTGAACAGTTCTGCAGTAGGATAGGACTCTGTTTACTGTGAAGATTTCCTGTGGTCTTTCTCCTTTGTAGGGTCTCTGTACAATCTCTGCTTTACTCCTGTGGAATTCATTTAGCCTTAATGAGATTGTAGCTGAATCGTATAATCAGTTATTAGTGGGACACAGAATAGAGACTTGGCCTACAAAAGTGTGTCATATAAGAATCACCTGTGGTATGTTGTCACCATGCACATTGCTGGAGATTTGGCATTGATTCCTTTGGCAGATGGGGATGAGAGAGAACTTTCTACAGGTTGAAAATCAGTGCCTCAATGAACCACTGTGGTTGACTATGAATATATGGTAACCCTTAGAAACGCCGGTATAGAAAAAGTTGATAACTATTCCTCTAAAGCCCACCTATCCAGAGAAATGCTTACAGTTCTGCTTCTCTTCCAGTACCAGGCCTAGTATATAACAAATGCCCAGAACAGGTTGTTACATAAATGAGTCAGTCAATGCATGAATAAATGCAGGGTTTTCATATACTCTGAAATTTTCAAATATTTTGCCAGTAACTAAATCTCTCCTGTCTCAAAGGCCACATCTCTGTACCTTCTGAATCTATCATTTCTTCAATGGATCTGCACTTGTTCTGGAAAAATCATTTTCTTTACTGAATCTTATTACTCCTTAAAAACCCTGCATATAAGTTTTCCTGAAGCAGTAAGACTTTGCCAGTGGGGGCCATATACTTCTCTAGTTTGTTTATAATTCCACTTATGCACATTGCAATTCTTTCATATTCTCTGTTTATAAACATGTCAACCTTGAAGCATATACTTTTGCCACTTTTCTACTTTCTAAAGTTCCTAGCAAAGCAGTGATACACAAGAGATGATTTATGACAGGATGCCTTTTCCTATCTTGTTATATTTTTGTTTTTTTTAAGTTTATCTGGGCCATGGAAGATCTGAAACAGGATCTGTTGAGCATTGGAAGGTGGAGACAGCACGACAGGGATAGAAGCTTGGGATATGCTGTTTTCTCATGAATAACAGCAATGCAAGCTTGAAACTAAAATAAGAGAGACACACACTTCTGTGGACTTATAATACTGGCTAAAGTCTGAAGGAAACACAGATCTTGATGTAGGAGGAGGACTGATTCCTAAGGTTAAGACCAATGGTTCAACATAAGACCTCTTTGTCATGTAGTGTTTATATTTTAATATAAATAGATTTTTAAGACAGGGTCTCTTTTTTCTAGAAATTTGTGAAGATTAAATGTAAAAGCACCTAGAATAGGGTCTGGCATAGAGTGAGTATTCAATAAATATTGGGTAAATGCACCTAAGAATAATGTCAATGACCAAATACCTATTTTTTAAAATTACATCCATTGGCTTAATATCATGAGTGCTAAAGCAGGGTTTTCAAGCTCTTCCTCCTTTCTGGAGGTAGGTTTGGAGTATAGTACCTGTGGGTAGAACATGTGATACTGTGGGCAGATACTATGGTCAGGGGAGGGGCGCTTTTACAAACTTTTCTGGGCCTTTAGTGCAAATTTGAGACAAACTGTTTCCAAATTTAGAAAAAGCATCTCTCATTGGATTTTTCTTTTTAAATTATATTTTATTCTGCTGAGTGGTTTTACACTGGGCGCCATAAAATGTACATTATTAAAAAAAATACAAAACCTCATTTGATCAGCCTATTACCTTATGTTCGTGGCTGCTAGCTTTATTCTATTGAATTCCAATTTGCCTGTGGCTGTGCTTTGTATCTAATTTGTGACTTTTATAAGGTGAACCTTGCATCATTTTCCTTTGCCTCTGCTTTCGTTTATCCAAATGAAAACAGTTTCTCTTAATGCATAGGTTTGCCTGATAAGCCATTAATATCACAGATGGGCCCTGAAACACTCATAAAAAAGAGCATCACAATAAATATTTATTGTTGTTTCACCCAGACACACAAACCCTGGGTATCTTTCATATGGCTGGCTACTTGGTCTGTCTTTTAATAGAGCTTATTTACTTGATTTCATTTTCTCAAATAATTGTTCTTCCTCTGAGGGTTATTTGAGGGGAAGGGGCAGTTGAAGGAGCGGAATGAGCATTGAACTATGAGAGATTGAGGCTGGAAGTACATTTAAATTGATTATAAGAATACTAAAATGAAATGAGGGTCAAGTGTTCTGTGTGTAAATGGATTAACTTGTAAGGAATTTATCTGAGAAAAATATCTGTGTTAAACACAGTGTTTTATAAACACAGTTTAGGGACAAACAGAGTTCTTAGCTTACCAAACTTCACAGAGAATAACTCTCAAAAGGAAAAATAAATCATGAAGAAGCTAGTGGTGGGGCTTTTTTTTTTTTTTTTAAGCTACTATATTCCTTATGGCTGGTGCCTAGTGTATTTTTAAATCATGTTTACATTCCAAATATGTCTGCCACGTGATAAGCAATATTTGCTTGACTTCCAAAAAATTCCTTAAGATTTATTTAAACAAATAAATTCCATTAAAAAACATTCAATGGATTCAGAAATTTCTCTCTAGCTGGCAGAATGCCATGAAAGGCACCTCACTAGACACCAGAGCCCACTGTCTGATGGAAAAAAACACCAGTCATCATGCCAGGTACAGAAAGGCAGGGAGCTGGCCACTGGGAATGTCATGGAAGCCTTGCTTGGATGGCGTGGAAATCAGACTGGGTGTCAAGAATGTGTGCATATGTTGAAAATAGGGAGCAAAGGGAGAGCTGGGAAAAGGGATTGTGTCAGAAGGGAAAACATCAACTGAGTTTCCCAGCAATGACAAAGCATGATATGCAAGGGAGACTACAACAATTTCAACATTTCCAGAACATTTTTAGAATTCCTTTGTTTGACAGCACTTCAGGGCATTGCTTTTAGCAATCACATCTTCTCCACTGTTGATTCTCTAGCTGAAGTTTCATTTAGTTAAACCATGACTTAAGTGTATGTAATTTGAGGATGGGAACATGGTTCCCTTTTTCTAATGTCCCTTGTTACCAAAGGAAACTTGCTCTATCTATACATACATATTTGTATTCATTACATAAATGCTAATGGGACGTCTGATCAGTTGCAAAAGCACCAAAAGAAAACAGGGAACAGTGCTGCAAATCAGGTTTCTCTTTTACAAAATGAACTAAGAAAACTTTTTGGGGGAGAAGGGCATGTTCTTTGGCTTTTTGCAATTAGGAAAGATCTAGGGGTAGGTTAAGAATCTTTATTTAAGAGAATGGTGATTTTAAAGAAAGTTATTTGAAGAGACTGTAAATAAAAGTAAATTTAATCTATTTAAGATTAGATTTAAGAAATCTCTGGTGCATCATTTGAGCCAAATGAAAATTACCTCCTATAGATTTCTCTAGATATCTTCCTCAAAGCAGCACCTCCTGGGGACCAAAAGAGAATTGAATAATATAGGGGAAGCATCCCCTTAATCTACAGAGAAAATTTAGTTTGTATTTCCATAGGGTATTCTTTACTGATTGTATAATATTTACTTGTTAACAGAAGAAGTTTATTTCTTCTTTCCTCATTTTAACCCACGCAATTTCAGGGGTTGTATGCATTTTGTATTTATTCCAATCCCTAGAAAGTGATTAAACATGGCTGCGTTAATTAGAGATCCTGAAATTGAACAAGTAAATAACTTACATTTTATCAGAAGAGTTAAATCTGCAGAGGATTCTAGTTTTAGAGGTGGAACATAGGGCTAAGCACAGCATTAATCTTGCTCATGTAGACTTCAAAAATCTCATTTATGAACATGATATTGTTGGGTGAGATTAAAAAAAATATTGAGAAAATTCTCTTGTGGTGAACTACAATAGGTAATATATTTAATGGCCTTCAGTAACTTGGCCATGTGCATAGATATTGATTCTGTAATTGCATTGTGAACTCCTTGAGGGCAGGAATTACTATGTTAGGTACCACCTCAGAAATGGATTGTTTTCCTGGAAAAATCCATATTGCCAATTTTTATATTTGTCAACTCATACTGGCTATTGTCCAATAATGTGTTTAACTTGAAAAATAACCTTCAGAGATTTAGCATGAATTAAATGACTAATGACATAGAACATAACAAGTAAAAGAAAGACCAACATCGCAACATCATAGCAAATGTGTATAGCAATGATTCTCCAAATTCTCTGCCAAAGGGACTTGCAGCCATATATCTAGGTAACCACCCACTGAGGAAAGGGGAATATCCTGTTAGATACAGGAGCCAACTTAAGGCTGACTCACCCACCTAAAGCACCATATGGCCCTTCTATTAAAGGAGGGAGGAAAGGGTAGCAGATAAAAATAACTACAATCCTAATCCACGTGGGTTTCACAGAGACTCCAAAGACTCATCATGTGATCATTTCATCATCTGTTGAATAAATATTTGCAATGGGTGGAGTCCTCATGCTGATTTTTTCATCACAGAACTCAAGTTATTATATTATACCTGTTGTTGTTGTTAGGTGCTGTCAAGTCGGTATCTGACTCATAGCAACCCTCATAGGGTTTTCAATGGCTAATTGTTTCAGGATTGCCTTGGGAGTGGATTGCCAGGTCCTTCTCCCATTTTTGCAGTGCTGGGAATTGAACTCGGGACTTCAGAGACTGCAGCGCAGTGCTCTACCAACTGAGCTAAATCCCAGCCCATATTGTACCTGAGTACCCACCAAAAAGTATCCACTGCAAAACAAACCAAGTAGAGTCCATCAGTAGATGTTGCCAGCCTATTGTTGATTATCCTACTGTTTACACAATTACCTCATGAGCACAAAAGAGAAGTTATAGATGCTGCCTGGTTTCAACAGCCTAGTTTCACTCTTACCAAAACTGAGCTAGCTACCATCACAACTGACCTGCCAGAAACAGACCAATGCTGACCTCCCTGTATGGGGACCCTCCAACACTGGATACATCCAATCTACCTATTTGGGGGCAGGATGACTACACTGAGCCCCGCTTCCACCTTGGCTTCACATTGACTGAGAGTAACATGTATTTTGAATATGGGTTTTCCTTCCTTCCTGTGGTTCTGCAGTTAGCACAAACATAGACTTTATAAAATATCTGCTCTACTTTCAAGGAAGCCCACATAACAGAGCCTTTAAAAGAAAACCATTTTAAAGCAAAGGAAATCTTGTGATGATAAAGTGACTATATGATCTGGTGAGCCTGTCACTTGCCACTCTGTTCACATAGTTCAGTGACACCATCACATACCACATTATCCAGAAGCTACCAGTCTGATCAAGCAAAGAAATTGCCTTTTGAAGGCACATCTGTGGTGGCAACTTGGATATTTCACCCTGTGAGGATGAGATACTGTCCTTCAAGATGGGATATGCATGTGAAACCAAAGCCATTATATTGTGCTATGTCCTCAACCAGTAAAATACATAGATCCAGAACCAAAATACAACCCATCCCCCAAATGGGGAATTTGTATTTCCTGTCTCTATAACTTTTTGGTAAAAGAGGAGGGATCCCCTGAACCCTAAAGCTAGTCCAGTAAGAATGCTAACTAAAGGGGGAGGGAATATAGAGTGAGGGATGGAAGAGGAAAAAGAAGGATGTTTTTCAAAAGTTGAAACTTTGGGATCCACTCCAGCATCAGAGGCTGCTGTCCCATGAAGATTCCTCTTGTAAGTTTTCGGAAATTGTAACCACAGAAAATCTTACATCGTTAAGTCAGATTTTCTATTGCTGTGACAATATACCTAACAAAACAATCTAAAAGGAGAAAGGATTTGCTTTGGCTCACTGTTTCAGAGGATTCAGTCTATATGGTGGGGAGGGAAGAGCAGAGCAGCTCACTTCCATGGAGAAAGGAAACACAGAGCAAGAATGCCTGTACTCCTGGGCTTTCCCCTTTATCTCCTTCTATTCCATGCAGCCCCAGCCTATGGGACTGCACCACCCACCTTCAAGGCTGATCTCTCCCCTTAGTTACTCCTCACTAGCAACACTCTCATAGACAACCCAGAGGTAGGCTTTACTAATCTCCTAGGTGCTTCTCAATCCAACCAAGTTGACAATCAAGATGAACCATTATAATCCTGGAGAAGCTATGCCTGGAGAGTCAAATTAATGTAAATAGCAAGTGTTTCTGGGTGATGCCAGGGAAGGTCTGAAGTGACACAGATGATAGCTAGCCTAGATTCCCTCTCTGGCTGGTCCATAGCTCTCCCATTTGTTGGTGAGGGTTGTCTGCCTGTAGCTCATGACTATCTCCTTCTGGGAGCCTCCTGGCCCAAGGAACTAGCACTTTGCCCAGATCCAAGAGCAAGGAGACCTCAGCCAGTTTCCAACTAACAGAGCATACAATTATGCCAGCCCCTCGCTTCAAATAAGCCATATTTGGAATACAATTTGTGCTCCAGAGCATCCTTGTACAATTAGACTGAAGCTAATCTCTGAGGCCAAAGCCTACTTACTTCTTAGTAGTAATCTAACCACCTTTCCTCACTTCTTCTGTGAATGCTCTCTCATACCAGTCAATCACTTGGACCAGAATTCCTGTCTCAGTCTATGCTTCCAGGGAGTCCAACATAAGAAACCATTTATACAAATTCAATATGCATGTACGATCCCCAATCCCCACACACAAAAAATGCATGTACATTAACAATAAATATTGTTATGAACACAGATAAGTAAAGGGAATGGGAAACCCATTTGAATCATTGTATTTATCGGCAATGACTATCAAAGAGAACAACTAAAGAAATGATTAAAAGGTTTGCCTGGACCAATGTGGATACAGTGATGTGAATTGAAGACTGTGACTAACTATTCTGAACCCTTAAAATCCAAAGATAAATAGAGAGGTAGTTGTTGTTGTGGTTGTTGTTGTTGTTAGGTGCCGTCGTGTCGGTATCCGACTCATAGCGACCCTATGTACAACAGGCGAAACGCTATTGTCAGTGCTTCTCTGCTGTTGATAGGGTTTTCAATGGCAGATTGATTTTTGGGAGGGGGTTGCCAGGTCCTTCTCCTAAGCCTACAGCACCTGGTGTTCCCAGTCTCTGAGGTCTGAGATAGGTAGTTAGATGTTCCTTTTTAGCAAATTATTATCTTAAACTATGGAGTTGAATACAGGGAAGGGTTCAAATTACTCTTCTTGTTGCTTTTGTTGTTGTTGTGTTGCTGCTATTGGATACCCTTGAATCAGATCTGACTCATAGCAACCCTATGTACAACAGAACAAAACACTCCCTGACACTGTGCCATGCACACGATCCTTTTATATTTGAGCCTGTTGTTGTAGCCACTGGGTTTCTTCTCATTTTGAGTCATATCACATCAGCAAGGGAGGTCCCAGGAGCTTTACTCCATTCCTATCATTAACATGGACTCTACTTTGAAGAGGCAACTCTTTCCTAGTTTCGTTTTAAATGCTTTCCATCCTGGGGCAGGGGCACTCATTTTCCAGCATTATATATAACAGTGTTTCTCTGCTATTCATAGTGTTTTCAATGGCAAATTGTTTCGGGAGTGGGCTGCCATGTCCTTCTCCCTACACTTTTCTTAACATTTTTTGCATATTTATCATTGAAGTATTCTTTTACCTCCTGAGAAGTCAGGCTGAAGCAATTAAGGTAAAATCTTAGTTGGCTTTTATGAGTCTTGGTTAATCCTATTTCTAAGATTCTAAGTAGGAAATTTAGAAGGCAGGAAAGGTATTACTTTTCCTACTTTTACTTTCTAGTGGGATCTATCTACCATCACCAATCAATTCACTTCCTGCTCTTCACCACAAATAACTTGAAAACTTTACAATCAGCATCCAAGCTACCAGAAACGTTTCAGCCTTGTGCTTTTCTTTTGGTGAGCTGTAAGAGTACGTTCTAACATCACAAACACATAAAACAGAGAAATATAATTTTAACATGGGATGCAAATAATGGATTTCCTTCACAATTAACTTATGTGGCTTTGATATATCCATAATACCAAGCACAATAATATATAATCAGCTTTACGTAATTGAATTTTCCACTATATTTTTCTCTAATCCAATTAGTTCATCTAGCAAATATTGATTAATGACCACTACTCATGACAACAACAACAACTCATGATTGCTGCAAAAAATCATTAAGATAAGGTCCATTTATTTAAGAAGTCTTAATAAGTGCTGGAAGAGAATATTTGAAAATATTGAGCTTTTCTTCAAATTTTCAAAGGGAAATGTTTATGCTCCAAATTTCCTAACCTATTCTCACTTCTATACTTTAAAAATTATCTCCATGCCTTACCCAGGAAAGAGTTCAAATTATTTTCTAATCTAGTTTTGCTTTTCAAATCTGTTTTAGAAGGCTGGTATTATGTCTTCCATGCCCCAGACAGAAATGTATTTTTTATCCTTCCCAGTTGGCTTTGTAAACTTCTCATCGAAGGACCTGACAGATTCTCACGTGTCCATAACAACACCGATTTTTCTCTTGATAACAGAAATGGGTTAAAACTATTTAGAATGGCCAAGAATTTCATCAGAAAGGCAATTAGCATAAGAAGCTCTCTGGGGACTTCACAGATAAAAGTGATTCATTCTTTGCTTAACAATTTGAGAAGGTGTTCCATGCTTTGCTTCTGGTTCCAAAGACCCAGAGTTCTGTCAGCTCTGCAGGTATATAAGCAACCACACTGTTTTACCATCTGATATCTTCATAAAGCACAGGCATGAAGCTTAGCCATGATGTTCACATGCCAGGTCTAGGCTCATGCTCCAGTGCCAACCATCTTGCTTGGTTTATACCCCCATAGTGACTTCTGCCTTTCCCGATATTCGTAGGTATCCAAGACTTCTCACCAGAGTGGTACTCCACACGTGTTTCTCCTGATAAGGTGGCCGTCTCCCCTTCTCTGTCTGGAAAACCAGGGCAGTGACTGAACGTCCATGTCCTTAGTTGCCTAAACTCTCAGAGCCACAGATGTATTTGCAGATAAGATACTGGCTTTTCAAAAAATGTTTTATTCCCTGATAGTCCACGTTCAATCAAGAGGACGGGCTGCAATGTTCCTCCACAAGGCATCTAGATTCAGACAGCTCACGAAGGAACTGCTAAGCAAACTCTCTCTTACCCACCTCCAGCCAGAGATACTCGCTTCTCTCTAAATTCCCACATCAGCTCCAGGCTCTTCCCTGTCCTCTACAAGGATGGAAGTGCCCAGTGAGGGAAACTCACTGCCTTCTCTATGCTCATGTGTCATTTTCCATTCACAGGCTTCAAGTCCACAATTAACCCAAAAGTTAATTTGCCTTTCTAAGAAGTAACTGGTCCTGTGGCATCCAGTCCAGTCAGATCTCAGAAGCTAAGTAGGGTCGGGCCTGGTTAGTACTTGGATGGGAGACCGCCTGGAAACACCAGGTGCTGTATGCTTGGGAGATGGACCCAGAAACCCACTCCCAAAAATTAATCAGCCATTGAAAACCCTATGAACAGCAGAGAAGCACAGACAATAGTGTTTCTCCTGTTGTATGCAGGGTCGCTATGAGTAGGACACTGACTCCACAGCACCTAACAACAACAAGAAGTAACTCATAGCTGAAATGCATTCTTAAAACTCAAGAAATTTGGCATGAGCTACTTCATCTTGTTTTATCTTCCACAGCACTCTCCAGTAGAAAAAGTACACATCTTTAGTACAAAACATGAAACATTTCAATTACTGGACATAAGAGCAGCAATAAAGACAGATGTGGTGGCACACACCTGTAATCCCAGCCACTCAGGAGGCAGAGGCAGGAAGCTCCCAAGTTCCAGGCCAGAGGAAGCCTGTGTAACTTAGCAAGACTCTCACTCAGCATAAAAAATGGGCTGGGGGTACAGCCCAGTGGTTGAGCACTCGCAAAATATGTGTGAGGTCCTGGTTTCAACCCTCAAGGTCAGCAAGAAAAAATAACAGTAAGGCAGAAATTATCTGGGACCAGCCTGATCACTTCTACCAAGAGTCTACAGGTAAAAATGGTGCATCTCAGGAGCAGCAGACTCTTCCTGAGACACCTGACATTTCTCTCATCTTCCCCGATGCCAGGAGACAGCCAAGAATCCTCGGATGGGAAAATATGCTCAGCAAAAGCCTTCCTGCTTCGTATCTTTCCTGGGTAATCCCCCTGCTCTCTGGACTTACACACCCCTGTTCCTCATGCCCACACATCCACCCTTCCCCTCAGATCTTTCTGCTATGGCCTCTGGACCTCCGTGGAATCCAAAGCAGATTGTCCTGCATCTCCAGCAGCACATTTCTTACATTCCTGTGTGGAAACTGGCTTTTCTCATGAGATACCACAGCCACTGTCTTCCCCTTAGAGACTGTCACAGGACACTTCCCAGAGTCATTTCCTGACCTCTGTACCCCTCTGCAACTTATGCAGCAAGCATCTTCCTCTTGCCACTTCCTTCTCTTTGTCAACATCTTCCACATTGGCATTTCTTTTTGAAGACACTGTAGTCATCGTCGTCGTCGTCGTCATCATTAGGTGCCATCAAGTCGGATCCCAATCATAGTGACTCTAAGTACAAGAGAATGAAACACTCTGCTACACTGTGCCATACACATGATCTTTTTATGTTTGAGCCCATTGTTGCAGCCACTGTGTTTCTCATTTTGAGTCACACCATATCAACCAAAGGAAGTCCCAGTAGCTTTGCTCCATTCCCATCATTAAGGTTGACTCCACTTTGAGGAGGCAACTCTTCCTCAGTTGTTTCTTGAACATCTTCCACCCTGGGAGGCTCATTTTCTGGCACTATATCTGACAGTATGGTTTTCATAGGGTTTTCAATGGCTATTTGTTTTGGAGGTGATCCACTTTGGTTCCCTACATTCACACCTACAAGCCCCACACTGTGATGCTTCCACTCCGAGCCACCACAAATGGCAGGGCAGGCTGCCCTCTGCAAAACGGCAGTGGACAAGGCAGCAAGCAGCAGCTGGAATCACTTGTGTGTGCTCTGCTCACCAAGCTGTGAGCTCTGGTTTGGAAGATGAAGTCCTTTTTTGTAACTCATACAAAGGTGTGATGTAAACTATGGGCAGTCCTTTCCCCATCCTCTCAAACAAGGACCTACTAACTCAAAAACATTTAAAGCAAGTAGATCTGGTCAAACCACCCGCCCGCCTTTCTCTCTTTGCCCCTTCCTCCACCACTTCCATTGCGAAGAATAATGACCAAAAGGCAATGAGGGATAGTGTCTGAACTTAAGCATATCTGGATTTTTTTTCCAGTTCTGTTTCTTAGACCTAACAGGATTATAGACAGATTATTTGACTACCATGAGCCTCAGTGTATTTGTCTGTAAAATGGGTGGGCAATTGGGGCAAGAAAGATAATTTTTAAAGATTAAATGAGGTAAAGGTAGGGAACCTCTTAGTACAATGCCAAGTATATGTTGTTGTTTTTGTTAGGTGCTGTAGAATCAGTGTCCGACTCATAGCAATTCTACATAAAGCAGATGAAACAGAAATGTTAGTGCTTCTCTGCTATTCATAGGGTTTTCAATGGCAGATTAATTTTTGGGAGTGGGTTGCTGGGTCCTTCTCCAAAGCCCACAGCACCTGGTATTCCCAGGTGGTCTCCCATCCAAGTACTAACCAGACCCGACCCTGCTTAGCTTCTGAGATCTGATGGGATCACAGGCGTCTAGTATTTAGCATGTACCTAATAAATACTTATTTCAGGCTAGCAAAGTAGATGGAGGGATGGATGGATGGGTGGATGGATGGAGCAAAACATCATTTTTGGATACCTCCAGCCACTCTTTGCCTTTATGAAGTGACATATAATCTACAAATCTGGAGTGACAACACGGTGTTAGAGGATCTGACGAAACAAGCAAGGGCAGTTTTTTATATAAATATCTTTTATTTCTGGAATTTCCCCCATTAATTTTGCCTGAGAAGCCAAGGCTTTATTACTGCAGAGCAAG
Organism: Pedetes capensis; assembly: GCA_007922755.1. NCBI lineage: Eukaryota > Metazoa > Chordata > Mammalia > Rodentia > Pedetidae > Pedetes > Pedetes capensis. The sequence goes on from VMDO01028675.1 coordinate 22,706, forward strand.
AAGTGATCTGTATCCTAGAGACCTGTCCACAACTCAAGTGTCTAAAACATTATGCATAAATTCAAAGGCTTTATGCTTTTTAGGAAAGAGCTAAGCAAATTTACCAGTATTGTGAGGCTGGAGTTTGGCTCAATTGGTAGAGCACTGCTCCGTACTCTCTGAGGACCTGGGTTCGATTCCCAGTACCACAAAAACAGGAGGACGTGGCAATCCACTCCCGAAGCAATCCCCAAACAGTCAGCCATTAAAAACCCTAGGAGGGTGGCTATGAGGCAAACCTAACTCAACAGCACCTAACAAAACAACAGATTATTAATAAATGTTGGTGGGGTACAGAGTAATAAATCTTTTGCTCTATCCATTATGCAACTGTTACAACACTGTTGCTTACAAATCTATCTTTAAAAAAATGACCAGTCAGTCATAGTCAGATAGTCAAAGTAGCTTCATGAACAAAGTTATCATCCCACAAGTACTCATTGAATGTACAGTACATGCCAGGTCCATTACGTGCCAGGCACAGTTCTCTGTACTGGCAACACGTCAAGGAAAAATCAAGTAAAATCCTTGCTGCTGGGGAGCTTGTTTTCTAATGGGAAGAAAATGGCTACATTTGCTTAGCTAAATCCAAAGCATTATGAAAAACTCTCTGTCTAACTCTGTTAGAAAACAGTGATTTCAACATTTTAAAAAGTTTCAAAAGGGTGGCAGTGTTTCAGAAATGAAAGGAAATTGAAGCTTCTTGGGGACTTATAGAAAAACTGGAGAATTTATGTACTGATTTTGTCTTACAGCAGAGAAAACAGGGACAATCTAGGAAAATGCTTTCAAGAAAAATCTTTCTGATTCCTTAGCCAAACCAGCCTACAGCCATAGCCCTGTGGCATC
>VMDO01028676.1:0-16176 GCA_007922755.1 Pedetes capensis
TTGCTTCTGCCTCATGAGTCACTAGGATTACAGGCATGTGCCAGAGGTTTTAAATCATTGATTCACTCTCTTTACTTATTATTTGCTCAAATTTTCTGTTTCTTCATGATTCAATGTTGGTGTGTTATATGCCTCAAGTTTATCCATTTCTTCTAAGTTATCCAAATTGTTGACGTATAATTGTTCATAATAGTCTCTTATGATCCTTTTATTCCTGTGGAATTAGTTGTATATCTTCTTCTTCACCCCTAATATTATTTATTGATTCTTCCCTGCCTCGCTTCCCTGCCTCTTTTCTCTGTTTTGGTTAGTCCACATAAAGATTTATTGTTTTCTTGATCTTTAAAAAAAAAAAAGTTAGTTTTCTTTTCTATTATCTCTCTAATTTCTATTTCATTTATTTCTTCTCTGATATTTATTATTTCTTTAATCCTGTTAACTTTGAGCTCAGCTTGTTCTTAATTTTCTGGTTATTTATGGTATAAAATTAGATATCCACATTATCCAAAGCAATCTATAGATTGATGTTAGCCTATCAAAATTCAAATGCAAATTTTCCACAGAAGTAGAAAAAACAGTCCTAAAATTTGTATTGAACTACAAAAGACATCAAGTAGCCAAAGCTATATTGAAAAAGAACAAAACTGGAGGCATCACACTCCTTGATTTCAAATTATATTACAAAGCTATAATAATCAAAACCATATGGTCCTAGCATAAAAACCAACTTAAGACCAAAGGAACAACATAAGAAGTCCAGAAATAAACACATACATATGGCAAACTAACCTTTGATAAGGGTACCATAAATACACAATAGACAAAGGATAGTCTTTTCAATAAATAGTGTTGGGACAGTTGGATCTCCACATACAGAGAATGACATCAGATCTGTGTCTCATGCCATATAAAAATTAACTCAGAATGTATTAAAGACTGAAACTGTATAACTAGTAGGATAAAATGTCAGGGAAAAGCTCTATGACATTAGTCTGGCTAATGATTTTTTGGATATGACACCAAAAACACAGAAATGAAGGTATAATAGATAATAAGTTTACAGCAAACTAAAAATCTTCTGCTCAACCAAACAATCAACAGTGAAGAGACAACCTACAGAGGGAGAAAAAAATTGCAAACTACACATCAGCAGGGGGTTAATATCCAAAATATATAAGGAACTCAAACTGAATATTGAGAAAACAAATGGACAAAGAACTTGGATGAGACATTTCTCAAAACAAGGTATACAGAAAACTAATAGGCATATGAAAGCATATTCAATGTCACAAATTGTCAGACAAATGCAAATTAAAACCACAGTAAGTATCACCCATTAGCCACGTGTTAGAATGGCTATTATCAAAAAGATGAAAGATAACAAAGTGTGGAGAAAGGTACTTTTGTATACTATCATCTGATCTAACAATGCTATGACTGGGCCTATATCTAGAGGTAAAGAAATCAGAATCTCTACTATGTTCACTGAAACATCATTCTCAGTAGCCAAGATAGGAAGATAAGCAAAGTCTCCATCAAAACAGCACAAATGTCAAACAGTTGAAAAACAGTTAATTAACTTATGGTACAAAGGAGTACTATTCTACCACTAAAATCTTGTCTTCAAAAAACAGAGCCATTTGTAGATAATTAGTATAATGCAAAGCAGAGATGTGAAATCAGATTATAAATCAGTAGAGAGAATGAGTCAATTTTTAAAAAGAAGAAAACATACATAAAAATGTCCATCAAAAGATGAATATTGTTGTTGTTAGGTGCCATCGAGTCGAGTCTGACTCTTAATGACCCTATGTACAGCAGATTGAAACACTTCCCAATTCTGTTCCAGGCACAAGACTTTATTTATGTTTAACCCCATTGTTGCAGACACTGTGTCAGTCCATCTGGTGGAGGGTTTTCCCTTTTTTTTCATTGACCTGCCACTCTCCCAAACAGGATGTCTTTCTCCAGGGATTGGTCCCTCCTGACTACATGTCTGAAATATGTTAGATGCAGTCTAGCCATCCTTACTTCCAAGGAGCACCCTGGTTGCACATCTTCTAGGACAGATCTGTTGGTTCTTTTGGCAGTCTGTGGTATATTCAATAATTGTCTTAGGCACCATAATTCAAAAGCATCAATTCTTTTCCTGTCTCCCTTGTTCAATGTCCAGCTTTCACAACCATATGATGTGACTGAAAATATCATGGCATGAGTCAGACGCACCTTTGTCTTCAATGTGACATCTTTACCTTTTAATACTCTATAGAGATCTTTTGGCCCAGCTTTTCTTAAAGCAATGCGTCTTTTGATTTCTTCACTGCTGCTACCACAGGTGTTGATTATAGAGCCAAGCAAAGCAAAATTTTGGACAACTTCAATCTTTTCTTCATTTATTGTGAAGTTGCATACTGACCCAGTTGTTAAGGATTTTTGTTTTGTTGATGTTTAGTCGCAACCCATATTGAAGGCTATGAACTTTGATCTTCATCAGTAAATGTTTTACATCCTCTTCATTTTTCAGCAAGTAAAAAGATGAATAGAGAAAGAAAATGTGTGTCTGTGTGTGTGTTGTTGTTAGGTGCCATCGAGTTGGAACCCACTCATAGCAACCCTATGTACAACAGAACAACACAGAATGACCATGCTGGGCCCTATGTCAGTGTTTCTCTGCTTTTCACAGGGTTTTCCATGGCTGATTGTTTCAGAATTATTTTGAAAGTGGGATGCCAGGTCCCTTTCCCATTTTTGTGGTGCTGGGGACCAAGCCCAGGACCTCTGACAATGTAGAGCAAGCACTCTATCAACTAAGCTAAACCCCAACCCCATATCATTCATCCTTAAAATGAAAAGAAAATCCTGCTATTTGCAAAAATATCAATGAACATCATGCTCAGTGAAAAAAGCCAGGCACCGAAAAATAAATACTATATGGTCTCAATTAGATGTGTAAACTTTAAAATAAATAAATAGAAAGTAGAAGAGTTGTTACTAGGTGCTGTGAAGGGGGAGGAAATAGGAAGACATAGATTAAAGGGTACAAAATTGCAGTTATGCAGGATAATATATGAGTCCAGAGATCTAATGTACAGCAGGAGAGCTATAGTTTAAAATAGTCTTAAATTGTATATTGAAAACTTGCAAAGAGGATACATAAGCATACACTTGTCTGCAGCCATAGCACCCTAGCATCCAATCCTGCCTGATCTTGGAAGCTAAGCATGGTCAGTCTGGTTAGCCCTTGGATGGGAGCCCACCTGGGAGCACCAGGTGCTGCAGGCTAGGGAGAAGGACCTGACAATCCACTCACAAAACAATCTGCCATTGAAAACCATATGAATAGCAGAGAAGTACTGACAATAATGGTGGGAATGGCACAGTATTGAGTATTTTGTTCTGTTGAAGGGTCACTGTGAGTTGGATCTAACTCAATGGCACCTACTAACTACAATCTCATACACAAAGAAAGAAGTATCATTACCTATGGAGATCGACGGAAATGTTAAATTGCTTACCTTCACTATGTATGTCAAAACATCATGCTGTACACCTTACATTTATACAATAAAATAGGAAAAATAAAGATCAGTGTACTGAAGAGAATTAAAATCACTCATTATACCAAGTCACTCTGGTGTCCGATCCTGTCAGATATTAGAAGCTAAGCAGGATCAAACCTGGTTAGTACTTGGATGGGAGACTGCCTGGAAACACCAGGTGCTGTAGTCTTGGGAGAAGGACCTGGAAACCCACTCCCAGAAAACAATCAGCCATTGAAAACCCAATGAATAGCAAAGAAGAGCTGACAATAGTGTTTCACCTGTTGTACATAGGGTCACTCTGAGTCAGACACCAACTCTGATGGCACCTAACAGCAACAATACCAAATTAAGGAAAAGTATCTAGATGGGCATAGTGGTGCACGCCTGTAATCCCAGCAACTCCGGAGGCAGAGGCAAGAGGATCGCAAGTGAGCGGCCAGAGGCAGTCTGCGTGATTTAGGGAGATCCTTTCTCACAAAAGTTAAAAAAACAAAAATGAGCTGAGGGTGCAGCTCAGTGGTCCAGCACTCACAAAGCATGCAAGTGCGAGGCCCTGAGTTCAACCCCCAATACTGAAAAAAAAAAAAAAGAAAGAAAGAAAAAGAAAAAGAGAAAGAAAAAAGAAAAAGGAAAGAAAAAAAAGAAAAAATATGTATTCTAGGGATGTAGTTGAGTTGTAGAGCACTTATCTAGCATGAGTGAGGTCTCGGATTTGGTCTCCGACATAAAAACAAGCAAAAAACGGGGAAAAAAAATCTGATAATGCTTTGTTTTTTTAAACTTCAAATCTTATTATGTTTCTATACTTTTTTATATATGTTTTTCTTCTTTTAAAAATAGGCTTATTTTCTCTCTATTGACTTATAATCTGACTTCACTTCTCTGCTTTGCATTATATTAAATATCAACAATTTTCTCTGTTTTTTGAAGACATGATTTTTTAAATTGTGGAATAATATTCCCTTGTGTCATAAATTATTTAACCATTTTCAACTGTTGTACATTTGTGCTGTTTCCAATTTTTCATTGTTTTAAAGAATGCTAAGATGATTAGCAGGCTGGGATTTAGCTCAGTTGGTAGAACGCCGCACTGCAATCTATAAGGCTCCAGGTTTGATTCCAAGCACCACAAAAATGGGAGAAGGACATGGCAATCCACTCCCAAGGCAATCCCAAAACAACGAGCCATTGAAAACCCTATGAGTGTTGCTATGAGTTGGACACAACGCGATGGGACCCATCAACAACAACAAAATGACTAACATTGTACATGAACATTTAACCACAACTCTGATTATTTTTTGACACATACATTCCTGAGAAACTGTCAGATGTCCAAAAAAAATCCAGATTCCAGAGACATTGTGCCCTAAGTAATGAGTTGAGCTCTCCTACCAACTACAGCTGTGTGTCCTTAGGCAGTTACATGAACTTTCTGGGCCACAGAAATGTATTAAATGCCTAGTTATGAGTACAAGCTCACAATTGTGTGATTTAATTCAGTAAAATTAAAAATGTTGTTGTTAGGTGCCATGGAGTGGTTTCTGACTCATAGCAAACCAATGTACAACAGATGAAACACTATTGTTAGTGCTTCTCTGCTATTCATAGGATTTTCAGTGACTGATTGTTTTTCGGGAGAGTGGGTTGCAGGGTCCTTCTTCCAAGCCTACAGCATCTCGTGTTCCCAGGTGGTCTCCCAGGCAAGTACTAACCAAGCCCCACCCTGGTTAACTTCTAAGATCTGACAGGATTGAATGCCACAGTGGTACGGCTGCAGGCAAAATGTAAAATAGTAAATAAATAATGTCACTATCTGCATGATGTATCAGTCCTTGTTTTAAATATCGGGACCCATATTCTTAGTCCAGTTGAAGCATGAATCATATGTGCAATCTCAGGGTTTTAGGAATTTTTTTCTACATGACTGTTGCTTCTGTGTTTGAATAGATGTGGAAAGTGGTATATTTCACTGAGAGCTGCTAATTGAGTGATTTTGCTAATTAATATACTACAGCCCAACAGTGAGTGAACAGAGATGTTAATTGTCTTCATTACAAAGACAGAGTTGATGCCAAGGATTTGAGGCAAATAGCACTTCACCTTCTGAACTCTGGATGTAAAGGGAGGTGACGTTTGGTTTTGATCATTTCATGATCTGAATCAATAAACACTTCTTACAGCTTTGAGTCATGATTCCAATTAGGCTTTCCCCTGGTCTTGCTTTACAAAGTAATATAGAAATCAAATCATATTTGTAAATCCTAACAAGACTCCTGGGCCTGTGCCATAGCAAAAAAAAAAAAAAAAAACTTAAATGCCACCTGCCTCTTGTTGTTGTTAGGTGCTGTCTAGTCAGTATCCAACTCATAGCAACCCTCTGTACAACAGGAAACACTATTGTTGGTGCTTCTCTGCTGTTCATAGGGTTTTCAGTGGCAGATTGATTTTTGGGAGGGGTTTTCCAGGTACTTCTCCCAAGCCTACAGCTTCTGGTGTTCCCAGGTGGTCTCCCATCCAGGTACTAACCAGGCCCGACCCTGCTTAGCTTCCGAGATCTGATGGGATCGGATGCCACAGGGCTATGGCTGCAGGCACCTGCCTCTTAGAAAATGCTTTTTCCCTCATGCCAAAATATTTGTATTATCAAATTGAAATTACATTTGAAATGAAAGAGTATCTTAAAGATATGAATATGTAGCATCATGCTATTATAAACAGTGGAGCAGGTGACAAGTAAGTTCATAACCAAATTGGGAAAACTTAATCTGTACATGTTAAGAACTTCAAAATGAAAATTAATAGGACAGTGTGATGATTATGAAAGGATAATGTAGGTGGCATATCTAATCCAGAAAAAAATGTTCAGAAAAATAATCACCCACAAGCATCTCTTGCTTTGCCAAGGTACAGGAATGAAAACATAGCAAAGTGAACATTGGTCCTAACTTTCGCCCAAACATTTAACAACCACATACAATTAAAGAGAACTTTCTCTTCAAAATAAAAAAAAATCCATTTTATGAAATAGAGGAGTCTGTGCACTGGGGAAGGTTAGCTAGGATTCCTTTCTTTTGTCTGTGAAATTCAGGTGGGATGTCCAAAATGTAGATGACTTCACTTAATTGCCAACTCTGTGCCTGCTCCGCCAGTGTTGCTTGAATGATTTATCCACATCTTTTATTTGGTTATCCATTAGGGGTGGATAAGCAGGAGCCAGTCACCTACCTCCGCACTTCAGTGTCTGAGGGGGCGGGGAACATACATGTTTCATGAAGGAATGAGTGGATGAGTTGGGTTGTGTATCCACTTCGCTTTCCTTTCTCTGTCACTCTGGTGAGAAGATAACTTCTTTTTCCTATCTTTAAAGCTAGCAAGTTTAGTTTCCCGTTTTTCTGAAATTGCCTCCTGAGTTCGCCCTAACATGTCCTCACTTCATGAAGGACCCCCTCCCCAACCTGCTTTTGGATGAGATTTGTGAAGGGGGTCAAAAAAAATGGATCAGTATTCAGTGAAGTGTTTTGTTGTTATTGTTTTAATAGTGTTAGGTATTCATGTAACACACTATCTTTGTATTAATTTTATTTCACAATAGTGTATGTTAACATACACATATCTAATTGAACACACACAAGCTAAGCTCACCGACACAAAAAATACCTTAGGTCGTTCTGGTATCCAAAGGAAAGGCTTTGGACAACTCTGATGTCCTAAACAGCTATGAATTTCTGAGCCCCGCCTCCTCCCCCAGGTGAGCAATTTTCTCAGGAGCAGACAGTACCATATCCATGCCTGCTTGATTTGTAGCTTTGGAGACCCAAGAGGCATCAATTGCATGGATGTTTAAGTCAGGAAGATTGAATGGGTTGACTTCCACAACTCCCTGGAGCTGCACAAAAAGAGGAGGGAAACCCCGGGCTCCTCTTAAAAAAAAATTCAAGTCACTACCATTTTAGCAGCAATGTATTTGCTTCGCATTCTTCACGGTCTTTAATCTCTTATATTGAACAAGCGGAAGAATTATTGTGCATCCTCACACAATAAAAGCCATCACCTAATCCCAGACATCTCCTTTCTACCATTCTCATGGTCGTAGACTCAGATTGCTATAAGGGATTTCTTTTTTGACGTCTTTCTGAATATACATACACGAGCCAAAACTGTGTCCTCTTCACAGATAGCCATTGGGTTTTTTTTATTTAATTGTATTGGAAAACAAAGAAACATCTTCCTCTTCAGCCTGGGGAGAATGATGGCTTTATGGACGGAGCAGAGTGGAGAGTTACACCTAGTTTTGTTCTTATTTCTTCTCTTTACTGTTCACCGTGAAGTGACAGATCGCAGTCACTGGACTCCTTTGTGTGCCTCTCATTAACTCTCAAATAACAATAAGACGATTGCAGTTATTTCACAAGGATAAGATGGAGTGTGGGAAAACTTAATACAGAGCCCCGAAGAAGAGTTTCTCAGCAGAGCTAATTTGTGCCCCTGAAAGGCACCCCGTGACCCTGTGGCCGGCGAAACTGCAGGGCTGGACATGACAACCAACTAAGCTGCACGTTTGCTCAGCTGCTCCCACGCCCCACCCACGCCTTCCCTCGGGTGGCAGAAATCTCTGGCACTGTTGTCTGTCTGATGCTACCTTTTATGCTCTTGGTTTATTACTTCCAGGGCTTTTAGTCTAAGGCTTTGGAGTTAGCCGAACCCACATTCAAATCCTTATTCTCCATAGCTTACTCATATGCATTTAGACAGATAACCTATCAACACCAATTTCTCCACCTGTTAAATAGGAAGCTAGAGCCTGAAAGAAGTGTAGTAGTTAGTTGATAAAGGAAATAGTGACGTCCTTAGCTAAGTGACGCAGGTATGAGTGATCCAAATACTGATTTGATAATGAAGTCAAGAACTCTTTTCTTTCCTTTCCTTTCCTTTCTTCTTTCTTTCTTTCTTTCTTTCCTTCCTTCCTTCCTTCCTTCCTTCCTTCCTTCCTTCCTTCTTTCTTTTTTGTTGTTTGTTTTGTTTTGTTTTGCGTTTGAGCCAGGGTTTTGCTACATGGCCCAGGCAGGTTCAAAGTCCTAGGCTCAAATGATCCTCTTGACTCAGCACCTTGAGTGGCTGGGACATAGCATCGTACTCATCTCATCCTTATTATTTTGAAATGTCCCTCTTTGTTTCCAATAATGCTCCTCAATCTTGAAGTTCATTGTCTGATACTAACATAGCACACCAGCTTTATTGGAGTTAGTGCTGCATAACATAAGGTTTTCGATCTTTTTCCTTTTGACCTATCTTGTGTCTCTGGTAAACAGCACATAGTTGGATCTTGTTTTGTCATTCAGACAGACAGAATCTGACAATGGCATATAATTCCTTTTGCACTGCATACAATTAATGATATAGTGTAGTTATGACATCTTGCTATTTGTTCTCTGCTTGTCCCTTGTGTGCTTTTTTTGTGCAATCTTTTCACCTTTCTTTTGAGTCACACAAAAATTTTACTTTCCCATTTTATTTTTTCCTTTTAGCCATACATTTCTGTATTTTGCTCAATGGTTAATCTTGACATTATTATATGTATCATTTTTTGTTTATGTTGATTATTATTTTATCATTTCATGTACAAGAACCAAGCAAAACTATACTTTCACTAACCCACTCTGCCCTTGTGCTGTTATCATATATTTTATTTCTATATTTGTTATGTATTATATAATACATTGGTATTATTGCTCTAAATAGTCAATGATCTTCAAAATATTTTTAAATTAGCTTTTATGTTACTTTTCATTCACTCCTGTACCTCTGTTTTTCAATTTGGAGATATTTCCCCTTTGGCCCCCAATTTTTGCTTTATTATTTCTTATAATATTGGGCCTGCTAGGAAAGAATTCTCTCAACTATGTTATTCTGAAAATGTTCTTTCATTACCTTCACTCTGAGGTTGGTTTTTGCTGGTGTAGAATTCCAGATGGACATGTTTTCTCACTCAGTACTCCACAGCAGTTGAACCCTTGTGATATTCCTTTCCTTATTTCTGGTGAGAAGTCAAACTCATTTATTTGTTGTTCCCCTGCATATGGGTCTTTTCTTCTCCAGTTGCTTTTAAGATTCTCTTTTTCTTTGCTTTTCCCCGATTTCAATATTATATCCAGGGTGTAGTTTTCCTTGTATTTGTCCCAAAGGGTATTTGATGTGCTTCATGAATCTGTGAGTTGATGTTGTTGTTGTTGTTGTTGTTGTTAGGTGCCATCAAGTCAGGCCCAACTCAACTCGACCCTCATAGGTTCTCAGTGGCTGATTGTTTTTGGATTGTTTTGGGAGTGGGCTGCCACGTCCTTCTCCCATTTTCACAGTGTTGGGGATCAAACACAGGGCCTCAGAGAGCACACAGCACTCTATGCTAACTGAGCTAACCTCCAGCACATGTGAATTGATGTCTCTCATCAATTTTGGAAAAATTTTGATCCATTATCTCTTTCAATATCATTCTCCCTCACTTCTCTCCTCTCTTGTACTCTCTTCTCCTTTCTTCTCCTCTCCCTTAGGGATTCCAATCATAGGTATTAGACCATTTATTACTATCCTTCATGTCTTTAGTGCTATTTTTCCTCCATTATTTTTTTCTCTGCTTCAGTCTTTCTATTAGATCCTTTCTATTAGATCTGTTTCCAATAGATCTTTCTATTAGCTCTATTTCTATTTCTATTAGATCTATTCTATTCTTTCTATTAGATCTATTTCTATTAGATCCTTTCTATTAGATCTATTCTATTAGAATAGATCCTTTCTATTATATCTATTTTCTATTTCATTGGTCCTTCTTTTGCTGTTTCTGGTCTGCTACTAAGTTCTTCCATCATATGCTTATGAATGTTAAACAGTAAGTGAATAAGGGACACAGGAACAGAATTGATGCTTTTGAATTATGGTGCTGGAGACAAATATTGAATATACTATGGACTGCCAAAAGAACCAAGAGGTCCATCCTAGAAGTGCAACCAGGGAGTTCCTTGAAAATTAGGATGGCTAGACTGTATCTCACGAATTTTGGACATGTTGTCAGGAGAGACTTATCCCTGGAGAAGGACATCATGTTTGGGAGAGTTGGTGGGTCACCAATTAAAACCAGTTAAAAACTCAACTAGAAGGAGTGACACAGTGTGTCGAGGTTCAGCTCTGGCCTGGCAAGGTCTTGGAGCCTTGCCTCAACACCAGGTGAAGTCCCAGGACTCTCAGGGTTAGAGTGAGAGCTGGTCTGTGGTGCCAAAGAAGGATCTCAGGAGCCTTCTTATTATAAAACAGAACAAGGGTTTATTTAGCTGCTCCTGCAAGGGAGAACATGAACAAGCCAAAAGGTGTTATTGGCACGAATAGTCCACACTGCCCTTGACTCTCGCAGTTCACCTTTTGTACTCTCCTCCTCCCAGGCAGGGGGAAGAATTAGAGAGTGCTTTGGGTCTTGCTTGAAGGCTTCACCACTTCAGAGGCCCTGGTCTTGACATGGGGGAGTCTTGCTTGAAGGTGTTGTTGTTATTGAAGAGCTGAGTCTCAGGAGTAGGGTATGGTGGTTGAAATAGAGGGGGTCTGGATAACAGGTGAAGACACATCCTGGGGGTGGTTAGGGGCCTGTTTGTATGCACTCCATGAAGGGGAGGAAATAGGGAGTGGCTAATCATGGCAAGGCTCACACCTAGGGTAACTGTCACTAATTGCCATGCAAATAAAGGTTTGTAATTGTGCACTTTTGGTAGGTGGATAAGGCACGGGCTGAGCTAATCATGGGAGTCCCTTTGCTGACCAATCATGGGGGTCTGGGTGACCAATCAGAGTGGAGGTGGTCTCTCCAGAGCTGAACTGGTCAGGGCCATCTTGGGTTATCTGATGGGAGGGGTAGGAGTGAAGGACCAGGATGTAGGACAAGGGTCACTTGCCCTAGGGCACAGAGGTCAGTCCTCCAAGCAGACCAGATGGACCCCTACCTTGGTGGTACACTCTAAGATACCCAACAACAGTGGCTGCAACAATGGGCTTAAACGTAAAAAAGATCAAGTGCATGGCACAGTGTCAGAGAGTGTTTCATTCTATTGTACATAGGGTTGCTATGAGTGGGACCTGACTCATGGCACCTAACAAAAACTAAGTTTACCCAGTGAATTCTTAACTTCTAATACAGTGTATATTTTCAGTCCTAAAATGGCAATTTTGTTCTCTACTAGCATTTTCCTCTAACTTCCTTAAAATATTTATAATCCAACATCTGGGGCATCTGTGGGTCAGCCTCTCTGAACTATTTTTCCTTTTGGATATTTTTCCATAGTTGCTTACATAAAATCTTATATTTTTAAAAATTTTATCTCAGATATCCTGAGTAAAGAATGATAGAAACTAGAGTAACAGCATTTTCCCCTAAAGGAAACAGAGATAGCCTCCCTCTGGCTGGCAAACAGGGTAACTAATTACTTTAATCCAATCAGGAATCACACTGGGTTGAGGCAGGTTGCTACTTTACTTCATTTTTGGTTCATTTCTGGTTTTAAATATCTTGAAGGAAATATTTGCCCTCTATGTCTTGATCTCTCTGCTTTCAAGTTCTACTCTTAGCTTCCCATAGCTCCTTATACCCAGAATAATTTGGAGGGGGCAAGAATTTTAGAACTAGCTTTGTGTTTTTGGCTTCTCTATGTTCCATATTGTCACCAGTCTACTGCTCACAGCCTACTCATAATTAATTGGAGTTTTGCTGATATCTCATTACCCTAGAAAGTCCCTCTGCCTAAGGCAGATCTAATAATTAGTCTGTCCATGTTCTAATTTGGGAGTTTGCCCCTGGGATGAAGTTGGCTACCATCTTTGTTTACCTTAGGAAGGTTTGGTCTTCTCTGGAATATAGTGCCTTTAGAATTCTTTGCAGCCGTAGCTCTCTGTTGGTTTTAAAAAATATGTGGAGTTTATGGTTACTCCATTTATTATGGCAAGAATGATAGTTTGTCATGAATTTATTCATGCTAGTCAGAAGGTGAACTTTTAACCCATTTCTTCTTTTTTAATATTTTTTCTTTCCCTACTAAACTCCTTCCCATAACCCAGGAAAGAGAGATATTTTTATGCATCTCCTCCTTTCCAATTCTGAATGCCTAGCTAAGAATTAATCATGAATATTGGTATTTTCTATATATTTTGAGAGTACTTTATAACCTGAATCCCTGGTTTAGCAATTTATATGCCAAAAAGTAGGGAGAAACGTGCCAAAAAAATTTAGTAAATTCCCTTTTGACAAATGACAGGCTCACAAGGCAATTATCTTGGATGTAAAGACCTATTTTGACTGCCAAAAGCTAACATTTCTATTCCTTTAGCAAATCCTAATTTTCTCCTCCCAGCCCCACCTCCGATAGATGGATGCCCTGAGCTAAATAGGGCCAAGTAGTCAAAATACTAGCTCTATACAATATAACCTCATCTAGGTTCATCACAATGAGCATGTGACCAGAAGGTGGAGAATAAATATGAACAACTAGGGGCCAACTGTCCAGGAAAATGCAAGCTCACTTTATTTCTTCTTTATTTAAAAATCAATTTTTGTTTGTACCTCTCGAAGATTAGCTGATTAATGTCCCTCTGAGATTCTTAAAGCTCAGACCATAATTTCATTTGTAAATAGATTCTTTGTTAGTGTAATCAAGTTAGGAAGAAGTCGTAATGGATTAGGGTGGCCATAAGGCCCAATGATTAGTATCTTTAACAGGAGTACAAGATTTGAAGATGCATGGAAACACAAAAGATATGCATAAGAAGAAGGCCATGTATAAATGGGGACAGAGATTAGAGTGATATGTCCAGAAACCAAGGGACACCATAGATTATCACAATTTAGAGGCTAGGAGAGGCCTAGAAAAAATTCTCCCAGAAGGTTCTAACCTCAACTCTGCCAACACCTTCCTTTCAGACTTCCAGCTTCTACAACTATGATAGGATAAATTTCTGCTATTTTATACCACCCAATTTTTAGTAATTTGTAAGGGTAGCCCTGGCAAACTAATATAGCTAATCCCTTCCTTTAAAATGACTCAGTGGAAAAAAAGCAAGAAAAAATTCTAGTTATTTTTCTTTTCTTTATCTCTCTGATATTGATATTAACTTATAGTATAAAGAAAGGATTTCTTGTTTGCATATTTGTTAATCACAGTTATCTACAAAAGATAAAACTAAGTATGAAAACAAAAATTAATAAATAACAGAAGCAAAGGTGATAACAATGCTTCCGCTGAAAAACTGGTGACAATAAGAAAATGTTCCAAAATGCTAGGTAAAGGAGGGACTTTGACAAAGATATTAGCAACTTGATGAATGTTCAAACTTGCAAGGATAATGTGAAGGCAAGTGAGAACGTTGTAGACATAGCTAGAAATAACAAGCCTAAATTACTACTAATTGCAATGAAACCATTTATTAATGATGCTAATCACTTTACATCATCTAATTTAAAACAACTCTATATGGGTGATATTAGGATGGCAGTGTTCAAATGAGAAAAATTAAAACAAATTTTAACTACTCTGGTGCATATCATATAGACAAATGGCAAAACGAGGATTTGATCTAACGTCCATAGGAGCTTGAAACCTATGTTCTAAGTCTAAGCTTCTATATACCACATCTCCCTTCAGAGATCAGAGAGAAAGAGAGAAAGATAGAGAGAAGAGGAGGAATAAAAGGAGGAAGAAGAAGGAGAAGGAGAAGAAGGAGAACGAGAAGGAGAAGGAGAAGGAGAAGGAGAAGAAGAAGAAGAAGAAGAAGAAGAAGAAGAAGAAGAAGAAGAAGAAGGGGAGGAGGTGGAGGAGGAGGAAGAAGAAGAAAAGAGGAGGAAGAGATACTAGAGTACTGGCTTAGCGAGAAATTTAGAATTCTTCTAATTTTCTTTGAAGGCTACTATAAGTGATTTATGTCACGTTTTCCTAAATTTTTCCCAAAGTGACATTTGATTTGATATTTGATTTTTAATGTCTGATTCTCTCACAGAAATAGGAAACTACTTATTCTGAGGCATACCCAAAATACTTGCTTCATCTTTCCTTTTTCTTTCTTCTTTTTCTTTTTTTTTTTTCCAGTACTGGAGGTTGAACCCAGGGCCTTGTGCTTGCCTGCTTTGCAAGTGCTGTACCACTGAGCTGCACTCTCAGCCCACTTTTTTCCCTTACTTTTGTGACAGGGTCTCACTAAATTACACAGACTGCCTTGGGTCTCGTACTTGTGATCCTCCTGCCTCTGCCTCCCAAATTGCTGGGATTATAGGCGTGCGCCACCGCACCTGACTGCT
This sequence comes from Pedetes capensis, assembly GCA_007922755.1. Lineage (NCBI taxonomy): Eukaryota > Metazoa > Chordata > Mammalia > Rodentia > Pedetidae > Pedetes > Pedetes capensis. The sequence goes on from VMDO01028676.1 coordinate 14,863, forward strand.
GCATCATTTCTTAAGAATTAGAGAGGCAAAGTGAAGCTTCTTTGGAAAAATTAAATGAGGAATGACAAATCAATACAATTAAACATTTGTAACCACATCTTTTTACCAGTAAATAATTTTGTCAAGAAAATATCACCTGACTTCAAGGCATGGAATGTCATTAATGTAAATAACAAAGAGGAAACTTTTGAGCACATGTTATTGTAGAGAACAGATACTCTTGCTATGGTTTTTGTTTTGCTTATTTGGCCTGACAATGGCAGATATGAATCCAGAAGAATGTCTTAGTTTGGACTTCTTTCCAAATTCTTATCTTTTCCAAAAGAAGACTATTCATTAAAGTTATCCTAAATTACAAACTGCAATTACATGTCCTACCACTGAACACAAGACCTTCTTAAGTTCACTTGGGATATACCTCAGACGGCTACCACTGATTGTGGACCCCAAGTCCCATGGGTTTACTTGGATTTAGTGCCTCAATTGAAATCTATCCCCATCCAGCTCTGACCAAGGGACATAAATAGCTGAGTGCTATCATCATGTATGGAGTGCTATTGCCAAAGTTTCCTCATTTCTTGGGTGGTGTCATAGCACACTGTACAGGAAAGATGGGTGGAAATGAGTCTCAAGGCCCTCATGGACATAATCTGCTAGAGCAGAACTTCCTTCAACAAATGTTCTAATGCCCAATTATCTCAAGGGCTTTTTCCAGCATTGATATTGCCCTGACACCTAGACAACTAAGCAATTCTATTGATGTGAGGTTCTACCATTCTTCCTGTATTCAAAAACATAGTAGAACTAGTTGCCAGAAGTCTTGTGTAAACTCAATACTCAGCCAGGTATGGTGGTACATGCCTGTAATCCCAGCAGTTCAGGGGGTGGAGGCAGGAGGATCCTAAATTCGAGGCCTACATAATTTAGTGAGACCCTGTCTCAAGATAAAAAATAAAAAATGGGCTGGGAGTGCAGTTTGGTGGTAAAGCACTTCCAAAGTATGTGTAAGGCCTTCGATTCAGCCCTGCAGTACTTCAAAAAAGAAAAAGAAAAGCCAATACTCAACAATTACTCCACTCATACTCAATGGTATTTGTGATGAAGTCAGGGAAGAAGCAAATTGAAGATTGCAAGTCTCTGTCTAATGCTTTGCTTAGACTTTGATGTAAACTTCTAAAGTAGCCTTTCTCACGGGAAACACAGAATGACAAATACATCTCCAGACAATTAATAAACAGATAGTAGCTGGCCACAGTGGCACATGCCTATAATACTAGCTACTTGGGAGGCTGAGGCAGGAGGATTCCACATTTG
>VMDO01028677.1:0-23589 GCA_007922755.1 Pedetes capensis
CGCAGCTGCTGGGATTACAGGCGTGAGCCACCATTCGTGGCTTCCCACTGCTTTCTGAAAAGTTGATTCTTTCCTCTTCTGTAGAATAAAAGAGCTGAGACCTTTATAAGTGATAGAAGCCCCCCTGGTGAGATTGGAGGCAAGGGTTCCTGAGATAACTCAAAGTCCCAGTCTCACTCCTTCCCTTGCCACCTGGTCCCTCTGTTCCTGTCTCTCAGGCAGGCCTGAATCTTTACAAGAGGAAGTGGACAGGAGAAAGCACTGCCACAAACTTGTAGGGCTCCGTGTCAAGAGAAAATGTGGGCTGGGGCCCCTGGATCAAACATTATTGACAATTGCCTTCCAGTGACCACAGGGCATTGGGCCCTCCTGAGCATGAGGTCTTATGGGACTACACAGGTCACACACACATGAAGCTGGCCCTGATATGAAAAATCACAGGAATTGCAGCCATTTACATGAAACATGTGTCATTTGTGGCCAATTACTGTGCAGCACAATAACAATTCATAATTGCATTTCATAATTATTAAGTGAAAATATGTCATCATTACATCAACATTACTTCATAATAATACAATGCAAGGTATTGTTTTTGCTGGCTGTAGGTTTACTTTGTTGAATAGCATATCAATTACAAGACCAAATCCTGTTAATACACAGTCTTCAGAGGTAATGTGTATTCTCACAAACTTTAATTTGAGGAGGTTATGAATGATGTAACTCAGAAATGGATTGCCTTAAACAGCACCACCTATGACCAGCAATAGGAGCTGAAAATAAATCTCTTTTCTTCTACTTAATTCAGGACAAACCAACTACTTGAAATTGTGGGTGTATCAAGAGAGGTGGTTGCTAGACTTTGGGATTTTATAAACCAATCCAATTTCCAAGAAATTGAAGGGATGAATGCGAAATTGACACATTTTAATTTTGTCACGTAAAGATATCAGAAACAATCATTGGCCAAGAGCAGTGGCGCACGCCTATAATCCCAACAACTCAGGGCATGGAGGCAGGAGGATCACAAGTTCAAGGCCAGAGGCAGCCTGTGTAATTTAGCAAGACTCTGTCTCAAGATAAAAAAATTAAAAAGAAACTGGGGTGCAGCTCAGTGGTAGAGCTCTTAAAAAGTATGTGTGAGGTCCTGGGTTCAACCCCCAAGCACTGCAAAAAACAAACAAACAAGCAAACAAACAATTCATTAAAAAGAAATCTATGGCAAAAATACCAAGAACATAATTTTAAAGTAAAGAGAGTTCTATAAATTAAATGAGTTTAGTATTATGAACAAGTCACACCATGATAGCTTTTCCTCACCTTCCCAGAGACAGGTGAGAACTTTTTTTCTGTCAGCATGGACAGCTACGTGACACTATGGCCTATGGGTGCAGAAGTCAGTGACAACAGGAATGTCTATAGAAAGAATCGAAGCATTGTTTTGTTTTACTTGGGTGATTCTTCAAGACCTATGGCCCATTTTTGCTTTGGAGGGAGAACTCATTTCGATCTTATCCTCCAGATCTCAGCTGTCCCTCTCTCCCCTCCTTAGTCTGTCCTTTAGAGGTTTGGTTTAACCTGGCCCAATCTCCTAACCTATGTCTTTGGATCCTCACATGCCCTTCTCATGTTTTCTGAGTACCTGTGCTTTGGTACTCTGTGAGTATCTCTGCTTCAAGTCCATCCATCATTTCCACAACAGCAACAACAAATCCATTCTGTTCAAGCATTTCAGGACCTCATCAACCTCGCTGACATTTGTTGGGTGGGTGGAAGGGCTTCCTGAATGTATACCAGTTTTCCCTTTCTTCCTCCCTTCTCCCCCTAGAACTACAGGTAAATCCTCTTCCTCTTACAGAATAGTTCTGCCCCAGAGAGATGCCTTGAGTGTTCAGCAACTATCAGAGTCAGGCTTCCAAACAAGTAAGGTCCCTTCCCTGAGGGAATTCGGGTGGACTTAATGTTTTCTTCATTCGTTTCATATGATTAACTAATTTCACATACTCATTGAAAATTTTCGTGGTTACCTTAGCTTTCAGTAATACCCTGTTCATCTGAATGTATGCACTGCTATGGGTCTGTACCACATTATATAATCCTTTCTCTTGTAGACAGTGCTAGTGTTTCACATCTATTTGTCTTGCTCCTCAATTTAATTTATTTGTGGGTCAGGATAGTAATTTACTCCTCTAATCATTCATTTAGCAAGCAAGCCTTTGGATGTGAGGCACACTCAATACAAATGGCAGCCTTGGCCCTTGAGCTTATGGCTTAGGAAGTGGCAGAAGCAGGCACACAAACAGAATTCCAACACGCTGCAGAAAGGCCTGTGGTTGAGACGGGTACAAAGGACATAGAAGCCAAAAGAGGAGGCATAAGAGGCCACAAGGGAAGGGCATTCCACACAGGAAAACTAAAATGTGTCCAGACATGGAGACAAGAAAGGGCAAGTTACATAAGAAAAAAAAATTATTTCTATTGTTGTTGTTTGTTGGGGGTGATCGAGTCGAGTCTGACTCATAGTGACCCTGATAGGGTCTTCAATGCCTAATTGTTTCAGGGTTGCTCCAGGAGTGGATTTTACAGTGCTGAGGATCAAACCTGGGTCCTCAGAGAGTGCAGAGCAGCCCTCTACTCACTGAGCTAAACTCCAGCCCCCACACATATTTCATATAATGCTATTTGTAAATCTTGGAGGTTTTTTTTTTTTCTTTTTCTTTTTCTGTGTTCTTCACTCACAATAACTTGGAGAGAATGTATTGAAGAAATAAAATACATGTTGGTGGAGTACCAGGTAATAAGTCAGTTGATATATCTTTTATGCAACTATTAAATCAGTGTTGCTTACACTTCTATCTCCTTAAAGATTTTACAGAAAAAATAAAGAAAAAAGTGAGAATTTTAATTAGCATGTAAGGGCTGTCATATTCTACCATAGGTTATACCCTGATGTTTTTGTTTTTATTTTTTGTACTTTCATAGAGTTGCATCCTGTATTTTTCACTTTTTCTCTCCTTCTTTTTCCCTCTACATTGTTCTCTCTTCCCCTCCCCTTCTCCATTGTCCACTCCTTCCTGCTAGTCCCCTCCCCCCTTGCATTGGATCTACTTATAATTTCCAATCTTAGATAAGTATGATTGTACATTTGTATATATTATATATGTAATCAATCAGCCATTGAAAACCTTATGAATATCAGGGAAGCACTGACAGTATTGAGCATGCCATAGTGTCTGGGAGTGTTTCGTTCTGTTGTACATAGGGTCACTATGAGTTATACCTGACACAACAGCACCTAACAACAACAACGATTATACATGTGTGTATAATTTATTTTTATTCTTTTTCTTTAAGATAGCTTTAGCTCCTGCATATGAGAGAGAACATGCATTATTTCCATTTTTGAGTCTGGGTTGTTTTGAACACCAGAAACCTTAAAACTACTCGAAGAAAAGATAGAGAACCCATTTCAACATATAGGAAGATAATTCATTAATATAGCACTCTTCACAATCACAAGGATGTGGAATCAACCTAGATACTCATCAATAAAGGATTGGATGAAAAAATTGTGGTATATATACACAATGGAGTACTATTCAGCAATAAAGAATAAAAATATATTGTTTGCAGCAAAGTGGATGGAACTGGATAATATCAATTTACATAAGAAAGATTTTTTGTTTTGTTTTGTTTTGCAGTACTGGAGGTTGAACCCAGAGCCTGGGGCCTGCATGCTTTGCAAGTGCTAGACCACTGAGCTGCACCCCCAGCCTTTTTTTTTTTTTTTTTTTTTGAGACAGGGTCTAGGTAAGTTACGTAGACTGCCTCTGGTCTCGAACTTGCGATCCTCCTGCCTCTGCCTCCCCAGCCGCTGGGATTACAGGCATGTGCCACCTCGCCTGCCCATAAGAAAGTTTTAAAGTTCAGTGTGACCAGGGCACAAAGCTTCTAGAGTGGACTGGAAAGAAGTAAAGAGGTTGTCAGACAGGCTATATGAAAACTTTCTGAATTTCTCATCACTCCTGGCCTATTGTCATTAGGTGCTGTCGAGTCGAGTTCGACTGATAGTGGACCCTATATACAGCAGATCAAAAGACTTCCTGATTCTGTGCCAGGCACATGATCTTATTTATGTTTAAGTCCATTGTTGCAGACATTGTGTCAATCAATCTGGTGGAGGGTTTTCCTTTTTTTTTCTTTGACCTGCCACTCTCCCAAACATGCTGTCTTTCTCCAGGGGCTGATCTCTCCTGACTACATGTCAGAAATATGTAAGATGCAGTCTGGCCATTCTTGCTTCCAAGGAGCACTCTGGTTGCCCTTCTTCTAGGACAGATCTGTTGGTTCTTTTGGCAGTCCATGGTATATTCAATAGTAGTCTGTGCTTAATAAGTAATGATAGTGGACCTTGATAGAACACTTTGACTTCTTCAAAGAACATTTACATTAATGATCTTTGCTTTTCTAACAACTCTATAGATACATGATATCTTCTCTCAATTTATATATGATAAAATTGAGGCTGAGAGAATTTTAGTAATATGCTTCAAGTCACCAAGTTATGTAATATCTGACAAGACTCTAATACGACCAGCTCTCCTAATTCTAAATCTAAAACTCTTTCCACCAGGAGATGGATGAGTAGGTTCAAAGCTAGCAGTGTTACAAAACCTTGTAGATGTGGAACAACTTAATGGGAAGAAAAGGAGCTTCAGGGCCATAATATCCAATTCAAGTCACTATGACACATGTGACCTTAGAAAAAGGACTAAATCTCTGAGCCTCTGTTTTGTTTGTCATCATCAACATTATATGACGAGCCTTCTTCACAGAAGATCAAAATATGCAACCCCATCATAGATTGTAAGTCACAAAATGAATATTATGAAGCTACTTTTAAGTGACTTTTCAAGAGAAACTTTAATTGCACATTGCCTTTCAAAAATAAATATAGCCTTATTTTAAGTTATACCAAATATTTTTATTTGGGCCAAGTAGTCTGATGTGCCCATAAAGGTATTCATTCTTCCTTATTTTTCCTGGATTGGATTTTATGGAATCAGCTTTATTTCTAAAATGAATTATAAATCCATTTACCCATGAATCACTTGCTGTCCTCATTTCACACCACAAAGGCTATTTTGGGGGAGTGAACAGGGAGAATTGACAGCGATTACAAGGTTCTGTAAGAATTTGTTATTTGCTCAGACAAAATGGCTCCTTTCTCGAAAGGCTTCATTATGAAAGAGATTGGTTAAGCAACACTCTTTCCAAGGATTTTTGCATCTTTAAACTACTGCCACTAGGGTGGGGGAATAGGACACAGGGAAATGCCACACAATCGTCAGTGGGATCTGTCAACACCCACCCCAGCTCTTCTGTAGGCCCAGTAGTCAGTTTTCCCTCCATGTCTCCACATTCAGAAAAATGAAACAATGGACTGAATATTAAAGATTACTTCAAGATCAAAACGATGGAGAAGTAATAAGACAGATGCAGCGGTAAATATGCAATAGAGATCCTATAATGCAACAAAAATCACATGGCTAATTTTTATACACTACTGCAACTCCCTCCTAAAACAACTAAGTCCTTTAATCAATTGGTGCCATCCAGCATGGAAAAGGCCAAAAAAAAAAAAAACAACCAGCACTTACAGTGATATTTTCCACTGAGCCAACCACCCCCCTTTTTTCTTCCCTGAGGTTAATAGTGAAAGCTCTATTTGTTTCACAATGCATTAATTCTTGCTGCTTGAAAGAAATTATTTTTGGAGGTATCATATTTTAATATAAGTTTCCATGAATCTTTCCACATGATTCCCTTGCTTTTAAACCCGCCCTCCCAGCCAGATTCACCCAACAATGCCCGTGCTTCATATACCCTAAGCTCCAGGACAGACCAAACACTGTATTCCTCACCGGGACCATGGCCCCGGGTGCTGGTGGGGAAGGAAGAACATTTGCAACTGAGCTCAAGTGTCATGGTGGTTTTTAGCTGGCAAAAGCATCTGAACGTAGTCATTGCACTTTTCATGCTCATGAAAGGATTTTCCAAAAATCTAAGCTATGTTTGGAAACTTGCATTATTGCAGGGTATAGCTCCTTCCACTCCATTTTTTCCCCAGCCCTGCCTCCCAAATGGTTTAGGGTCGAACTTTTTGAAGACCCAGCCACAGGAAACACTGGCTCTTTTTGCCAACTATTAAAACAAGAGGCTAATTAAAAGAAAAGCCACATTATATTCTTTCGTATTTTGATGAGTCTAATTGTGTCCAATTTTGTTTACTGACTGCATTCTCCACTCAAAAATCCAGAATTAGAAAGGATGGTTGCAAATCTAAGAAAGTCAGTTTTGAGATAGGAATGCACAAAACACACTATAGCACTCAAGCATCACAGCCAGGAACTAGTACCTTTCCTGTTTGCTTCCAAATTCCAATGGCTGCCACTACCTTAAAAATAAATTCTTTCTGTTTTTTTCTTTCCATTTTCCAGCTACTATACTTTTTAAAAAGTTTTTTTAGTGTTTTTATTAGTATTTTAATTATACATATTGATGGTATGTTGTTGTTGTTGTTAGGTGCCGTCAAGTCAGTATCCGACTCATAGCGACCCTCTGTACAACAGGGGAAACACTATTGTCAGGGCTTCTCTGCTATTCATAGGGTTTTCAATGGCAGATTGATTTTTGGGAGGGGGTTGCCAGGTCCTTCTCCCAAGCCTACAGCTTCTGGTATTCCCAGGCGGTCTCCCATCCAGGTACTAACCAGGCCCGACCCTGCTTAGCTTCAGAGATCTGAGGGAATCGGATGCCACAGGGCTCCAGCTGCAGGCATTGATGGTATATAGAGTCATAATTCAGTTCATATATCCATTATTCAGTTATCAAAAAAGATTATATACACCTCCATCTCCTTAAATATTTTACAGGACAAAGTAAACAAATTTTTTAAAAGGGAAAAATTTTGATTAACATGTAATGACCATTGTATGCAGTTATGAAGTTATCGCATGATTCTTCTTTTTGGATTTTCATAGAATTACATCCTGTATTTTGTGCTTTTTCTCTCCCTCTTTATCCCTCTAAGTTGTTCCCCTCCCCCCCATACCTCCTCCATTGCCTACTCTCTCTCCTTCCTCACATTGGGTCCACTTGTATTTTCCAATCTTAGATAAGCATGTATACATTTTTTTTCCTTTAAGGCAACTTTAGCCCCTGCATGTGAGAGAAAACATGTGGTCTTTCTCTTTTTGAGTCTGAGTTATTTTGCTGAAAATCTTACTCTCCAGTTCTATCCATTTTGCTGCAAATGACTATTTCATTACTCTTAACTGCTGAATAATATTCTGTTGTGTGTATATACCACATTTTTAAAATCCAAGTATCTGTTGATGAACATCTGAGCTGATTCCATACCCTTGCAATAAAATGCTGCACTAAATATGGGAAGGCAGGTGCCTCTGTGATATGATGACTTATCTTCCTTTGGGTATATTCCTAGAAGTGGTATAGCTGGATCAAAAGGTAGTTCTCTTTTTAGTCTTCTAAGGTAGCTCCATACTGGTTTCCATAGTGGCTGAACTAATTTACAGTCCCACTAGTAGTGTGAAAGTGTTCCTTTTTCTCTATATCCTCAACAGTATTTGTTGTTTGTTTTGTTAATCTTGGTCATTCTTACTAGTATGAGATGGAATTTCAGTGTAGTTTGATTTGCATTTCCCTGATGACAAGAGATACTGAACATTTTTTCATGTATTTATTGGCCATTTTTATTTACCACATTTTTATCTCTTGTACTGGGGCCTTTGAAACAGAATGACCAGTGTTTGAATTCACTCTCGTTATTTTATCTGGTTAGAGTCACTGAGCCTCAATTTCTTCTCCTATCACATGAATATACCAAGCTGATAATTTGAGTTACTTTAATGATTAAAGAGAAAATGCCTATAACCCATTGAATGCTCAATAAATGCAAGTTATCACTCCTACTTATATTACTGATGTGATAGACTGTTATGTTGCAGCTTCCCCAAAGGAAAAAAATTCCAAGTATTCACCCCCCTGGTACAGCCTCCTCCCATTTTGAGTCCTAATTTGATCATGTGACTTGATTCAGCCAATGAGACTTTACCAAAAGTGATCTAGGCAGAGGCTTGATAAACAGTTGCAAAATAAGGTTTGTTTTCTTGAAAAGCTCCCTCTTGGGTCCCTGCTGCTATGATATGCTCTGGAGGACCAAATGGCACATGCAGAGAGACTACAGGTGTTCCAACTGAGCTCCCATTCAATGAGGCCATCACCATAGAGAGCAAGATCTGCCCACAGTACTGTGAGAATGAATCAATCCTTGCTGATAGGTAGATGAAACATCTATGAAGGAAAACCCCAGTTCAGAAGGTAAGTTTTACTCCACCAGTGAAGATTGTTGGCCAATAATAACTAAGAGCATGAACCTTGGAGTCTGATCAAACAATCCATTACAAACTATATGACTGTGGGCAAATGAATTCTCTGTAAGCTGCAGTTTTATCATTCACTTATAAAAATAATAGTAGCTACTTCACAGGGTTGTTGTAAGCATTAAACAAGATAATCCACATAAAGCATTTTGTTCAGTCCTGGGCATATGGCTAGCTTTTTAAACATGTAAGTGATATTATGTGGACTAGGGTTTAGCTTAGTTGGTAGAGTGCTGCTCTGCAATCTCTGAGGCTCTGGGTTCGATCCCCAGCACCGCAAAAATTGGGAGATGGACTTGGCAGCCCACTCCTGAAAAACTCAGCCCTTGGAAGCCCTATGAATAGCAGAGAAGCACTAACAGAGTGCTGAGCATGGCACAGTGTCAGTAAGTGTTGATATACATTGGGTCACTATGAGACAACCCGACTTGATGACATCTAACAACAAGTGATATGATCACTGTTTTCACTAAGTTGGAGGTAGAAGCATGGTAGTGTTGATTGAAATACTAGGATATCTCGTTCACTACAAGTTGGCAGAGGGCACTGCCTAGTTCTCCAACCCTAAGGACATACTGAGCAGCCAGAGATGCCAGTCATTAATACCAAGGTCATGTCTACTACGGCCACTACGGTAAATGCCTACAATTGTGCACAAGCGCTTTTCCTTTGCTTTAAAGAAAACATTGAGTTTTCACAGGTGCTTTAGATTTACTCACTGAGGCCTTTTATGCAGCCACCTGTCCTTGTTTTTCTTTTGCGCAGGAAGAAAAAGGTAATGCTGACCCCAGAAAAGCTGACTTAGCTCCAGGAATCTGACCCAAGCGAGGGGGAACACACGTCACCTTCCTGCCAATAACTAGAAGAGCTCATCAGACCAAACACATGGGGAACAGGCTCAGGGGGATCTCGCCAGCCAGGTACCATTGGGACAGTCAGCCCTGTTTCAGCCCCAACCAAAGTCCGAATTTTACTAAGATCCAAGCATTCCTGGCCCCACCTAACCCATAAGACGGGGGACCTGAGAGTCTGTGTCAAGAGACAGGCCTCTAGTGAATGCAGTCAGTTCATACCAGAAGGTATCTGAAAAATATTCCTTTTAAAGAAATCAGGCTTGAGTAGGGGTAGTTGTAACCCCTGTATATCTGTTCCATGGCCCCCAATCCTGAGCATCTTCAGGAGAAAGCATAGTATTGCCTTCCCTGACAACATGAGCCTGCTGATAAAGAAGGACTGAATGCTTTCAGGTACATGCACTATTTTGTGAGTGTCTTGAAAATTCTCTGTAGTTGTTGTTGTTGTTAGGTGCCATTGAGTCATATCCGACTCATAGCCACCCTCACAAGGTTTTCAATGGCTGTTTCAGGATTGCCTTAGGAGTGGATTGCCTCATCCTTCTTCCACTTTTGTGGTGCTGGGTATCGAACTCAGGACCTCAGAGACTGCAGAACGACGCTCTACCAACTGAGCTAAATCCCAGCCCACTCTCTATAGAGCATTGATAAAATGGGGTTTCCCAGTGTTCTAGGAGTGGAGGATCATTGAGTTGATATTCACAGACCTTATTGTCTGGTTTGGAATCCCACCATGCCTCCAAACTGAGTAGTTCCCTCCTGCCTTATGAGTACCTGGCAGAGTGCTTGGCTCTGTCGACTCTTGGCAGGCAGACCCTGTGTTTCTCAGAGGCAGCTCCTCCCTCCACCTACCTGCCTGATGGCTTCTGCTCTGCCCTCACTCATCCTTCCTAGCAGACCCTTTATATCTGCAGAGCAGCTCATGTGAGCTCCCCCAAGTCTCAATCAATTTCCTTGGAGGTATAGATTGCCAAGGAACCTCTGCTCAATTCACAGTCACCCAAACAACCCAGCAAATGAAATGGGATGATATGACTGGGTCACAACCAAAGTGACAGAAAGGTTGGTGCCTCCGATAACCAGAGAACTTATGAAAAAGGAAAAGGTGATGTGGCCGTACAAAGAAGAGACCAAAGGCCTAAAAGCAGCAAGGGAAGACAGCCACTGGCGACTGATGGGAGCAGGAGGGAGGTCCACATTTCCACCCAGCTCCTCTTCCAAGCCCAGTGAGTTAAAGGGGAATCCTAAAAGTGATGTGTAGGATACACAGAATGTGACAGGCCTGCCACCCCTCCTCACGGCACACAGGTCTCCACACTAAAGCCAGCCGGTGCAGAGGACAGCGGAGCCTCTGCTCTAGTTGTGACTATTATTTTATTACAAATAAGATGTATTTTGTGGCTAAATGTGACCAGAGTATTTTTTCGCTGTTATATAAGAGTGACCATAAAGCAGATGAAATCCACATGAGATTTCATCCAAAGGATAGGAACCAAGATGGGATATGCTGGAGCAGTCATGAGAGAAATATTCATGATCACCCCATATCAAGTTCTACTTCAGTGTATTAGTTAGGCATTCATTGGTCCAGGCCAATTCTGGTTCGCATCTCTCAGAATTACATATGGCTGGGGAGATGGGAATGGAAAGATAGCTCAAGCTGAAAGATGGGGCTTGCAAAGTTTGGTCACTTCTGTGATTAGTGGGTTGAGGTGGCCCCTTCTTTGCCTGTTTCTTCTCTGTGTCCTCTCTTCTCCAAGACCCTCTGCCTACTGATTGTGACTATGGACTGACTGGCCAGTTGACCTCCTGCATTCCTAATCACCCACCAGGCCTGCAATCAGAAGCTTACAAACTTTTAAACTAGGAGAATCCTTCCTTCAAATGAAGTTGTTGGAATTTTAAAGAACCAGTACAGAGTATTCTTGTGCTATCAGCTCATATTCAGAACCGAGAGAAGGAAAGAAACATGGAATCAGGCATTTGAAGATCAACACATCACTTTCATTACTGATAAAACTACTGGAGACTGTGGCTTAGATGTGAGGACCAAATGAGTGTGTCAGCATCACATCCCCAAACTGTGTCCACGGCAGCGCTGGACATTCCCCAACATCACACCTCCCATGAAGGAGCCTGCCCTGTTTAAATCACAGCACAAGCCTAGTGCAGTGGTGCATGCCTGTAATTCCAGTGGCTTGGGAGGCAGAGGCAGGAGGATCACAGTAAGTTTGAGGCCAGAGGCAGTCTGCGTAATTTAGCAAGACCTTGTCTCAAGATAAAAATTAAATTAAATTAAATAGGGGGCTAGGGGTGCAGCTCAGTGGTAGAGTGCTTAGGAAGTATGCACAAGGCACTGTGTTCAGCCCCCCAGTACCAAAACAAAAACAAAAACTAAAAACAAACCAAAGGTAACAAAGAGACCAGAGAAAAGCAGAGGGGGCTGAGCCAATGTTTTTCATGCACTTCTGAGTTCTCTCAGAGAAATCACTCTACCTCCTCTGGGGAGGAGAGAAGGAGGAGATTATCATGATAAAGCCATCTAGTTCTTCCTACAGGTAAACAAGTAAGTGACTTGGGTGCCCTTGGTGCTGCCACATGAGTCTTACTATGGAACGGGCCAGAGCTGGCTTCTGTGGGAGAAGAGGATGGGGATGTGATGACTGCTCGCTCCATGCCCCTCATCCTGAGCCGGCTCTGGAGATCTCAGCCAAGCATCTGTGCGGAGCATGGTCTCAGGTCTCCTTACATGGACTCAGAGCTTGCTGCAGCTGTGACTCATGGATACTTCGGTAGATTGAATTTCTGAGATTTGACACCAGCTCCCTGGGTTAATGGTGCCGTGGCTGCCCGTTGGCTCCTATGCACAGCACCGCCCAGCACAATCTGCAGGCAGCTGTGCCAGGGAGCTGTGCCCTGCCCATCACCCAGACCTGCCTGGGGAAACCAAGAAGGTCAAGGTGAAGCAAGCCTGCTCCCTGGGTCTTCGCTGCACCCAGAAGCAGGGCTTGCCTGCTGAGCTCTGACCTCTTGCCAATCACCATCAGCTGGGGTCCTTCTTTGGGATCCAAATCAGCCAGTTGTGCCTTTCTTTGAACCAACCCATTATTAGTCATTCATGTGCTTGCTTGGCCAGAAGAACAATTTCCTGGGAAAAGCAAAAAGTGAATGATAATGTTTACTGAGTAGGGAGGAAGAGTTGAGAGCAGAGCTCTGCAGATTCATATTGGATAGTAATTTTTAACTCTGGTTGTGTGAGAGAGCAAGAGAAGAGAGAAAAATTCTTTGGATAAACAAAAGCTAGAGGTACTCTCTCTCTAAAAATGCATATACACAGTGTATGTGTGTATAACTATGTACATGTAGTATTTTATATATAAAAATACATCAGTGTTATATGTATTTGATGTTATATGTGTAAAGCATATATGAGTATGTCCTTTATATTGTTGTTGTTGTTGTTGTTGTTGTTAGGTGCCATCGAGTCGGTCCCACACATAGTGACCCTCACAGGGTTTTCAATTGCTAACTGTTTCAGGATTGCCTCAGGAGTGGATTGCCACTTGCTTCTGCCATTTTTGTGGTGCTGGGACTCGAACTCCAGACCTCAGAGACTGCAGAGCAGCGCTCTACCAACTGAGCTAAATCCCAGCCCTCACTCTAAGCTATATGTAGTATAAAACACTAAAGATTCCCTTGAAACCTGTGTGTATATTCCAGAGTTAGACCTTCTTTAAATCACACTGAGTTTTCAAAATATACAGACATTAAAATGTAGACTCATACAAAAAAGGACCTCAATTCAACCAAAAAGAGTATTTTTCTCTTAATAAATTGATATCCTATGTTCTTTTAAAAGTTGAAATAAAGATAATGAAAACACATGGAAGATATGGCAAATTAATTGACAAGCAACAAAATTGTTACATAATTAAACTGTTATGTTTCAGTAGGAGATTCCAGGCAACCAGGATAAAAAGAGAAGCATCAGGAAATGCAACCAATTATTGAGAACATTAAGAACCATAAAGCATACAAAAGGTATGTAAAGCATGACCTTTCCCCTTTAAAAAAAAAAGACTAATTTGCATTTTAAAGATGCAGAAGCTGAGGCAAAAGCAGGGACATGCAATGGGTCACATGCTGTAGGTGGTGGTGAGGTTCTATAGGAGACAATCACTACTGGGCAATATGGAAAGAGATCGCATACCTGCCGCCATATCACAGGGATATCTGATCCCCTCAGATCTCTGAAGCTAAACAGGGTTGGGCCTGGTTAGTCCTCAGATGGGAGACCACCTGGGAATACTGTACGCTATAGGCTTGGGAGAAGGACCTGGCAGCCCACTCCCGAAACAATCAGCCACTGAAACCCCTATGAATAGCAGAGAAGCGCTGACAATAGTGACAGGCCTGGCATTGTGTCAGGTAGTGTTTCATCTGCGGTATATAGGGTCACTATGAGTCGGACTCAATTCAAGGCATCTAACAACAACAAATGGGAAAACATCAGAAACAGGCATTGGGAGAAAATCCAGTTTGTAAGGTGAGGGCTGCCACAATGAGTCATTCTTTCAACAGACTAATGGAGCAGTTCCAAGAACAGTCCCAATGCTCTAAGTGAGCCTTCTGGAAAACAAGTGAATGCTGGTGAGTTTTTGTGTTATCAAGGAATAGTTCTTAAGGGTACAAAGATGTCATCATAGCCAAGTGCCCTCTTTCTTTAGAAGAACCAATTTCAGAATAGCTGCTGGGTTTTACACTTCCCTCAGGGCCAAAAAAATCTTGTTTCATTCCAGCTGGCCTCTTACCTTCTTCAAGGAAATACTTGGGAATGCTCTTTCACAAAACAATGCCTTCGTCTAGTCATCCTGTGGGGGATTCAGTTGCTGCTGAGAAGAGATCATTTCCCTCCACCTGCTCTGAAAGGTGATCTGCTTTTCCTGTGACCTGCCTTCACGACTTCCCCATTTCCACCTGGGTCATGATTTAAAAATTACTTACAAATAGCAGACAAGCTCTATATCCTATAAAATTGCCTATAGCTTTAATATTTTTCCCCATGAAAGGGCAACCTCCCAGAAACTTGCCTGGAGAGAGGCCAATCTTTCTGGTAGAAATTCCTCCCTACACAGGGATGATCATCTACTAGTTTAACATGATTTCAACAAGACCAGCCAGGAAATCACAGGAGAGAGCCTGCTCCACATTTTGCTGTAGTAACAAATAATGCCTACTGAATATTGTCAGACAGTAACATCTTGTTAGAACAACTCATACACATACTTAGTTAACAAGCACTCCATAGCGTTTGTTTACAGCCATACCATCCTGGCATCTGATCTCATCAGGTCTTGGAAACTAAGTAGGGTCAGGCCTGGTTAGTACTTGGATGGGAGACCACCTGGGAATACCAGGTGCTGCAGGCTACAGAGAAGGATCGGCATCCCACTCCTGAAACAATCAGCCATTGAAAACCCTATGAATAGCGAAGCACTGACAATAGTGCTGTGCATGGCAGTGTTGGAAAATGTTTCATCTGTTGTACCTAGGGTCGCTATGGGTGGGACCTGACTCAACAGCACTTAACAACAACAGCCATAGTATTTATCATATGCCAGGCCCTGGTCAAATACCATGCACCCCTTTTAACAACCTTCTGAGGGTGCTTCTACTGTAACCCATTTTGCAGAGGAAATTGTAGCAGTTAACTTGCTGTCATGGTTGTCGACTCAACTGAGAATCATCTAGGAGATGATGAGTAAAGCACACCTCTGGGTTTCTGGGAGGGTGTTTCAGGTAATGAGTAGATAATGAGGGCTCTGACTTAATGGACATGTGATTCCCTTAAGGGATTCATAATATGATGGCACTATTGGGAAGTGGTAAAAGGTAGGAGGTGGAAGAAGGTGGAGTTGGAGGAAGTGGATCACTGGGGGCATGTCCTTGGGGACTATGTCTTGCCCTGCCCCTTCCCATACCTCCTTTCCTCTACTTCCTGGCTGCCACGATGTGAACTGTTTTGTTTTGCAGCCCCCTCCCCACCATGAGGGACTGACACCTCTGAAACCACAGGCAGAGTAAACAGTTGCTCCCATTAAGTCATTCTTCGGGGATTATGGTCACAGCAACACAAAAGTAATAACTAATAAATACACTTGCCACATGAGCCTGGAAATAACAGAGGCAAGATTTGAACCCAGGTAGGCTAGTCCCAGAGACCAGCCCTTATTTACTACACTAGCAGTTCTCAAACTTCAGCATCCCCTGTAGCAGTATCCCCTGGGCAGAGTATTAAAATGCAGCACTGAGCCCCATCCCTGGAGATCCTGACTCCATGAGTGTGGGGTTGGGGGACCAAAAATTTGCATTGCTATCTAGTTCCCCAGTGCTGCAGCTGTTGCTGGGCCTGGAGCGAGCCATGCCTATGCTCCCTCAGCCGCCAGTTGAGAACCTTCTGGGCCCTATCCCTTGTACACTGTGCTTACGTTGTTTTTAATGAAGCACAAGCATCAGTAGCCATTCAGATTTTCTCCCGACAATGCTCATGTGAAACCAGGACGAGATTCTTGCTCTGCTTGGAACAACTGGCTCTCAAATTTGGCTCTACCTTAGAATCACCTAGGGAATCTTCAGATGTACTGATGCCTGGGGGCCCAGCCACAAAAATTCTGATTTAATTAGGCAGCCTTTAAAAGTCCCTGGGTATCCAGTTTTTAAAGATTCTCCAACGTGCAGCAACAGTTTGAAGATCATTGCTCTAAATTCTTTTTGCTTACAGAAGCCATGGATTTGCAATCGATAATGAGGCCTCTGAGTCCTCAGGGCTCCCCAGTGGTCCTCTGTAAATCATGCTGGTAAAATCTGCCCAAGCCAGAGATTGTTGTTGTTGTTGTTGTTGTTGTTACGTGCCATTGAGACGGTGTCTGATTCATAGCGACCTTACGTACAACAGGGGACACTATTGTTAGTGCTTCTCTGCTACTAATAGGGTTTTCAATGGTGGATTGATTTGGGGGTGGGCTACCAGGTCCTTCTCCCAAGCCTACAGCATCTGGTATTCCCAGGTGACCTCCCATCTGTGTACTAACCAGGCCCAACCTTGCTTAGCTTCAGAGATCTGATGGGATCTGCACAGTGGAACCGTGCAGGCAAGCCAGAGATTAGTTATACTATAAAATCAGTTGCCTTCTAGTAAATATTTCTACTGAAGGAAGATTTTTTTTTCTTTTACCAAGTCAGTCCCCTCACCAAAGGGCCAAGTGCATTATTCCTGACTCAGATAACTTGATTTTGGCAGACGGTTGAAATTCTCATTGTATTCTCCCAAATTTGGAATGGATTGTGTTACAGAGGATCTGTTGCACAAAGGAATTCCTGGCAAGTTTTCTTGCAAGTGCACTTTAAAATGATATCTGACTTGCACTAACTCATGAATTAAAGTCAGGGCCTTAACAATGACAGCTTATACAGCCTCTGATGTTGGCAGAAGCATCTTTCAAGATATCAGTTTATTCTCACTTTAAAATCTGATCAACACTTCCCCTCTGAGTTCCTTTGTTAATTCCACTATTTATAAGGCTGTGGTGAGTGATAAGACTTTCAGACATCACCAAGCTGTTTGATCAGCCTTCTAAATGGACAAAATTAAGAGAACAATTCAGGTGATAGTTTCTTTTGCTAGGGAAAAGCTAATCCAAATTGTTTATTCATAAGTCTTCATGAAAGGTTCTCTAGGCAATAAAATGAATTTCACTCTTCAGATTTTGCTAGCAGAGATCACAGTGATTTTTTTTTCCTAGCATAAACCTGCAACCGATTCCTTGGGAGAAAATCTAATAGATGGCAGCATCACTGTTTTCCTCTCCTCAGTCAATTTTCCCTCCTGTTGCTGAATCTTATATGGAATTTCTATCCCTCTCTTTCTTATCCACCCTCAGTGGCCTCAGGGTGCTCAAGATTAGGCTGCAGCTCAGAGCAATAAATGTGATAAATGTACAAAGGAGGTAGGACTCACCGACCAAGAGCCTCAGAACTTGGAGATGGCTGTGATGGACTTCAGACAGACAATGACTTTTGTATGCTTGCCTGAGAAGTACCCATTGTTTAACATGTTGTTTCTGAAAGAAAGTAAATTTTGAGTTCCAAGTTGAAGTAGCAGCCTAGTAGTGGTGATATAGGGAGGGGAGAGGCCAGAGAAATATTTATAAAATAAAATTTGAAAATAAAATAGAATCTGGTGATTGTAATGAAGGAGAAATGAAAGATGACACCTGTGCTCCTAATTTGGATAACTAGGTTAGTGAAATTATGAAGCCACAAACTAAGAGCATACAACATGAGAAACACTTTGTGTGTGTGTGTGTGTGTGTGTGTGTGTGTGTGTGTGTGTGTGTGTGTGTACTTAAAGGGCATCACAGAGCTACCAAGACAGCAAGGACCTGAAGGGCCAAGATTATGGAAAGAAGAGAAGATCTTTGCTCCCAGCCAAGTAATGACACTTGTTCCCCAAGAGTTTTGCCAATTTGTTAACATTGGTAGGGAAACTGAGGAGATAAATGGCACTTTCAGAATTGCAAGGGGACAAAGGTATAAAAAGTAGAACTTTAGAGCTCACCAAGCAGGCAGATCCCTGATAAACCAATAAACCCAGGCTTTCAGATAAGCACTCTGAAGGTCTTCACTTTAGGAATTAAGGTAAACCCGAAATAGACTCACCTTTACTAAGATCTGCTTTGAATTAGAATACTCCCAGACTGGATTAAGGTGATATCCTGGTACCTCACCCTGCCTAAGAAAGAAAACTATCTACAGAAAGAATTATCTACAGCCTTCCTGTATCATGTCTAGCATTTTATCAAAATTTATAAGCTAAACTATAAGATTAGATCAAAAACTGAACAACCAGAAGGAAAAGACAAAAGTAATTCAGATAATAGAGTTAACAGGCACAAGCTTTAAAATGACTTTGATTAGTATGTTTAAATTATAAATGCTTTTCCCAGGTTTTTTTTTTTTTTAATTCCTGGCATATCTCATCACAGGAAGAGTAGTTTAAAAAACAAATTGAGAAGGCAGTGAAAGAAGTAAGGAATTGCAAAGGCCATGGTGATGTTGTGGGTCTTGGTGGCAACATATGGCATCTGGATTGTATTTGGTGGTTTCATAGTTGTATACATCTGTCAGAACCCATCAAATCACATTTTTAAATAGGTACAGTTTGCGGTATTTATTTCCTCAAGAAAATTTTGAAGTCAATTTCAAAAATTGAATTTGAAAGAGAAAAATTAAAAGTCAAATACTCCTAAATGCTGATTCAGAACTACCAGGATAGAGGAAAGAAATAAGTCCTCTCCACCTCCCCTCCACTCAGAATAATCATTTCTCATCATTGCAGCTTTCCATTTCACAACTGACTCTCCTCACACTCAAGATAGAATAAAGGTGGCAGAAAATACACCACCCCCAGTTCCACTCCTTATTGTTGTTGTTAGGTGCCGTCAAGTCATGTCCGACTCACAGCAACCCTCATAGGGTTTTCAATGGCAGATTGCTTCGGGATTGCCTTGGGAGTGGGTTGCCACATCCTTCTCCCATTTTTGTGGTGCTGGGAATCTAACTCGGACCTCAAAGACTGCAGAGCGGCGCTCTACCAACTCAACTAAATCCCAGCCCCACTCCTTATTAGCAAATTGTTTCCTGTCAAGCTTGATCCCATTTACTGTGGCTCTCCTGGTTGCTGACTTTCATCTGGACACTTGCCTTCCTGCTGTAGGCAATTTCTACAAAATGTTTGCAAGGACTTTGGGTTCCTGTCCCTACCTTTTGCCTGTCTCCAGTATCTGGTTCCACTTCTCTTCTCTGCCTACTTTTGATTCCATTACCACCCTAACCATTTCTTCCATCCCAATGTGCAGTTGTTCTCTGCTTTCTTGCTGTCCTCTAATGCTACAGTCTTGATTCAAGATGACAGGAACTTTTAGGATAGTTGGTACTTTGGCCAACAAATCCCAGATTACAAAATAAATTTTAAAACCCAAGTCATTGCTTCAACATCTGTTAAGATTTCAAGGTTACACAGGAAAATACGACTTTATTTCAAGCATAGCCTTTTAAGTTTTAGAATAAAAAGAGCCAAGCTAATTCCCAGAACAAGGACTCTTTTTCAAAAGTAAAAAACCTACCACAATTTCAAAGCACAGTGTTAATGTGTTCCCAGCACCAGTACTCTAGTCTAAATAGACAATATTGTCCACCAAAGTAGTTTATCACTGGTATCATCCAAAGCAACAGAATTTCCCTCTTTTGTTGTTTTTTTCTCCATTTCTTTTCTATTGTAGTTTTATTCTCTTGGGTTTTCTCTATTATATTTTTGAATTCTCATTATATATTTCTTCCCAAAATCCTCCCTTTTAAGTAGCTATGATATGGAATTTATGACTAGGTCATCTGTTGTATTATTGAATGTAACTTTTGCTATATCCTGTCTTTGCTTTAAGATTGCAGATTAAAACAGAGTCACAGTATTTCCTTCCTAGCACTTAACAAAATGCGGGAAAACTTAAAAACCTAAAAGCTAAAGCAGAAATTACTAACAGCCACAAAGCAAGGAAAATGAGGTTAATGCAATAAACTTCAACATCTGGCAAATAAGGAAAGAAACAGAAGAGTGTGAGGTGAAACAGTTCTCACAGCTTCATCCTTGCCTAAATCCCCAGCGGTTGTATTGAATTGATGAATAAAAGATGGAGAGGAGCCAAATTAGTCATTATCATTTCTCTTTTCAAATGAAAAGTTGAGGGAGGGGATGCTGGGGGAGAAAAAGGAATGCAATAGGTTTGGGCTTTCCAGAAAAGAAAGCTCTACAGCTTCACCATCCAATGCCCCAGGCTGCATTCCCACAAGGAAGGAAAATATCCTTCAGGTAGCTCTTGACACAGGACCATGAAGAAAGTCCCGGAACAATGACAAGGACCCAAGTTATTCAACAAAGACTGGGAAATAACCCAGTTGAGCGCTCTCCTTTTGTTGTCCTTCTCTTGGTTTATAGAAAACTGGGTAAAACACAAGAATACTCAATTATCAATCTCTACAACAGAAAATGTGGCAGATTGTCACAGATAATGTGAGAAAAAAAAATTGAAGAAGTAACCCTCGGTGCATCTGAACAAAAAGGATATCTGGAAAGAACCACCCAAACATGAATGAGAAAAATGGAAATGGTATGGCAATTTATACATTTTATATGATAAGGAAGGAAGAAAGCAAAGATAAAGAACTAAATAAAAAGAAAACATCAAGAATCCACAGGAAAATTGCTTCACAATGTAAAATAACTTAATAAGCACATGGTCTGGGTAAAACACACACCTGAAGTCCTGATAATAACAACTTACTAAGATACAAAAAGTGACTGAGGCCATAAATAACATTATTAACATTAATATTTTAGGAACAATAAGACACACAGTAGTTAATTGTTGTGAATCAAATTACTAGCATAGAAAAAAGACTTGAACTAATCATGGTGAATAAAGTTTATAAAGAGAGATAAAAGCATTTAGAGATGAACTTATAGCTGTGGAAGACAGGCAGATATGATCCAACATAAGGATAATTGTTGTCCTTGATATAACAAACACAATGAATAAACAAAAAATGAAACCAAATACATAATATAGGAGATCTTCCTTGAAACTAATGGTTTTAAAAAAATTCTGAATATACAGCTATTTTTCCTCTATTTTCCAGAAAAGTTTGATACAGAACACTACACAAACATAATCCAGTTACATTAAAATTCAAGGGTGAAGAAATAATCTTCAAGTAGTCAGCCAGTAAGTAAATCATATACGTCTGGAAAACAAATCAGATTTGTTCATAATGATAGTCATTGCCAAAGACAGTGGAGTAATGTTCAGTGTTATGAAGAAAAGAAGGTGTGGTCCAAGAACATCATACCCAGCTAAGATGCTATTTGACTAGAAGAAAAACAAGTAACCTTCCTTAAGCCTGAGAGAATTGAGGAAACAATGTTCACAAGCCTGCAGCCATACCACTGTGGCGTCCGATCTCATCAGATCTTGGAAGCTAAGCAGGGTTGGGCCTGGTTAGTACTTTGATTGGAGACCACCTGGAAACACCAGATACTCTAGGCTTGGGAGAAGGACCTGATAACCCCACTCCCAAAAAACAATCAACCATCGAAAACCCTAAGCATAGCAGAGAAGCACTGACAATAGTGTTTGACCTGTTGTACATAGGGTTGCTATGACTCAGAAATCGACTCTATGACACCTAACAACAACAATGTTCACAAGCACTTTGGAGGAGGAGGGGGTATTCAAATATAAATCAAAATAAAGAATATAGAAATAAAAATACCCATGTTTTTAAAAGTTGTTAACAAATGTACTTAGTGTGCTAAATAATGAACTAATTGAATAAAGAGGAGTATGTTTATAAAAATATAAATGTATTTTTAGATAATATTTTAAAAGCTAACAAAATTTGGGAAGCAATGGGAGAAACCGTGAGAATATTGTTTGATATTGACACTTATGGCTAAAAATTATTTTGATTGTTGCTTTTTAAAATTAATATTTTATTCTAAGAGGAAACTTTGAGGGATAATATATCTTGTCCAAATGAACATTTATTTGCAGTTTAGTAATTCTCTTAGTTTCTTTTTATATTATTAATTTCAAGTAAAATTATACTTTTTTCATCTCTAATAATGCTCTACCTTAAAAAAGTATTTCTAATTGATCTCTATATACGCATAAAATCATTGACTCCCAAATGATTTTCATATAATGTTACAGTGACTTTTTTCTGGGTAGCAGGATGTGGGGAGGGTTTTTCCCCATCTTTATGTTTATACTTTCCTCTGTTTTTAAATTTGTTACGGTAAGCATATACTTCCACAAAAACAACATTTTAAAAAAACATAAGAAGCATAAAAATGTAGGAATATAATAAATATTTAATACTGGGATGTGAAAATATGTATGATTATTATTTTTGTACATTTCTGTATTTAAATTTAAAAATACATTGTTAAGTTACTTTCTAGTTTGCTTTTTTATTGTTTTGGCTTGGGGGGAGATTTTTTTTATTTGATACTTCCTCTATAGTTTTGTGTTTTTATTTATTATTTATTTATTTATTTATTTGTGGTACTGGGGGTTGAACCCAGCCTCGCGCTTGCATGCAAGGGCTGGACCACTGAGTTGCGCCCCCAGCCCTTTTTTTTTTTTTTACTTTTTTGAGACAGGGTGTTGCTAAATTACGCAGACTGCCTCTGGTCTCGAACTTGCGATCCTCCTGCCTCCGCCTCCCGAGCTGTTGGGATTACAGGCATGCACCACCGCACCCGGCCTTGGTTTTGTGTTTTTGATAGAAAAATTGCTGTTCAACTCAAGGTTATTCCGAGATTCATTTAGGGGGAAAAAGAAGCAACATCTCTAAATTACTGATTAACAATCAGTCAAAACAATCAGTAGACAGGCTGCCTCTTGTACATTAAAAGGGGAAAAATGGGTTTCAGAAGCTGATGTCTAGAAGAATATCATTTCATTATAAACTAAACTAATTAGGCACATAAAACAAAGAAATTCTTCCAGTGAACAGGTACACTACGTAATAAGCATCTTCCAAATTCTTTGTCCCAATATAGGTCAATGGAATTCTGCACCATAAATCCAGTCCCTTCCCCTAAAAGGAAAATGTTTATAGACACCAAAAATTTACCATGTTCTCTGTAAAGAGAAGTACCAAGCACAGATGAAATTTAAGTAGAGACTTCTAGTCAATATAATATAAACTTCTTTTGAACATTGCCAAAAAAGGTGGGGGAATAATAGAAATAGTCAAGGGATGGGGAGGTTAAGCTAATCCTCAAAATTGAGTAAAAAACCCTATTAAGAGTTTAGAAAAGAAAATGTTTTAATGGCTACAGGAGGGCAGTTGGATAGGAAATAACAACTAATGTTCCATAGCACCGTAGGATAACTATAGTTGGCAATAGTTAATTGAAAATAGCTTCAAAATAGCTAATAGGATTTTGAATGTTCCCAACACAAAGAAATAATATAAGTCTGAGGGGATAGATATGCCAATTACCCTGATTTGATCATTACATATTGTATACAGGTATTGAAATGCCACATTGTATCACATAAATATGCATAATTAGTGTGTGCCAATTAAAAATAAAAACATATTTTAAAAATTACTTGGTAGAAAATATTAGCTCCTATAAGTGTACG
>VMDO01028678.1:0-23603 GCA_007922755.1 Pedetes capensis
TGGGGGCAGGAGGACCTCAAGTTCAAGGCTAGAGGCAGCCTGTGTAACTTAGTGAGACCCTGACTCAAAATAAAAAATAGAAAATGGGCTGGGGGTGCAGCCCTGTGGTAGAGCACTTGCAAAGTATGTGCGAGATGCTGGGTTCAACCCCCAAGTACCAAAAAAAGAATATATATAATAATAATATGAAAAATTATTTTAAAAATAATTTATGGTGGTCAAAATTATTGCCATAAGGCAATCCTCAGAAGTATATATTTATTTCCAGGACTCAGAACAAGGTGCCTCTGAGTCTGTTTCCTAAGAGATAACAGGATAATTGACACAGACTGACCTTAAATGACTGCTGCTTAAGGAGAAAACTTCATCTCTGAATAAATTAAGATGGTAAAGAATGTCAATGGGGGAGAAAATACTATAAAATTAACACCTATATTGCACTTGTTCTGGTAATACCATTAACAGGAATTTCTTGTTAAGTACCTTTCATTATTCTTGGTAATAAGGAGGAAGTAAAAGAAAAATATTTTTAAAACAAAAAATGTGAAATAAAAACATAAATACCTTGTGAGCTAAATGGAACAGCAGACGGTTTTGTAGCCGGCTTTTTGGAGCTGGGAAAAAAAAAAAGAAAACCCAAGCTGCTTATTAAAGAGCTCAATAGTCTGTGGCACTTAGTCCATTGAAAAAATGAGACTCTTCCCAAATCCTTACCAATCTGATCCTGATATGTGTCTGCTTTAGTAATTACTGTTTGAGTCTGAGCTCCACCTATAGCAGCAGCAGTAGCAAGAACCAGAAGAGAAACGTTCAAGATTCTGTTGTTCCTCATAATTTCTTCCACCTGATGCTATTATGGTGTCCCACAGCACAATACTCCACACACATAGTTATAGTAGCAGCCCGCCTCTGTGGTATTTATGTTGTTGTTGTTGTTAGGTGCCATCAAGTCTGGTCTGATTCATAGCAACCTTATGTACAACAGAACAAAACACTCCCCAACACTGTGCCATGTCTGGCACTGTCAGTGCTTCTGTGCTATTCATGGGGTTTTCAATGGCTGATTGCTTTGGGAGTGGATTGCCACATGCTCTTTACATTTTTGCGGAGCTGGGGATCGAATCCAGGGCCTCAGAGAGTGCTGAGCAGCACTCTATCAACTGAGCTAAAACCCAGCCCAGTGTTGTTCATACACTGAACCAAATATTGATAGTAAACAATTATGGTCATCTCAGTATATGTATGAATCCACTCTCATTCCACTGTTTATCCCCGTATTCTTTCTCAGTTCCCTCTGAAATCTCCTTTTCCACAATTATACTGTCATGTTTTCCTAAATAGTAGCCCAGTCTTTATTTCATATTCTGTTGTAATATTGTGCCAAATTTAAACAGGTAGCCAAGAAAAAAGGTTTACACCTTTGAAGTTCCAATCTCGTCTCCATTCTTCAAAATTTTTCTGATTCTGGACACCCAATTCTGTATCTCTTTTTACAGAAAAAAAATCATATTTCAATCTTATCTATTTATTTATGGAAATGGAGATAGCTACCCTGATCACTTTTTATATGACTAACACTTTTCTAGGCATTAAGTCTAGAAGTATAAGAAAAAGTAAATACTTTAAAGGACCTTATGACTATATTAAGAAAAACTATATTAGTACATATGAAACAATTTGGCAGGTCTGGGGGTGGGGCTCAATGGTAGCGTGCTTGCAAAAGAATAGGTGATGCCATGGGTTCAACTTCCCAATACCTTCCCCCAAAAAGAAAGAAACAATTTAGGTAAAAATCAAGAACTTGAAGTTCCGTATTTTCTATTACATATATATATATAATATTATATATACATATGTATATGTATATATTTATATTTATGGGGCAGGGATTTAGCTCAGTTGGTAGAGGGCTGCTCTACAGTCTCTGAGGTCCCAAGATCAATTCCCAGCACTGCAAAAATGGGAGTAGGATGTGGCAATCCACTTCCCAGGCAATCCCAAAACAATCAGCCATTGAAAACCCTATGAGGGTCGCTATGAATTGGACACAACTTGATGGCACTTATCAACAACAACATATATATTTTTTTTCACATGCATTATATATGAATTCACACACATGTGTACACACACACACATAAATACTACCCTGCAATATATCCTTCCCTAACAAATTTCCTAACGAACATTCCCTTGCCCATTTTCTTTGCATTTCCTTGAATTTAACTGGATTCATATTCCCATGTTTTCCCTTTCCTTTACTTTTATTTGAAATTTGGGTACAATTCTCCTGAGATGACTGTTATGACAGGAAAGCAGAAAGGAAGGGGTCTGTATTCTTTAAGCTGCTGAGTTTCTTACTCCAAAACTGGCAGCAATAAAATCCACAGCTGTGAGATTTTGAACAACTGTACCTAAGTACTGTACTACCAATAGCATGACTGTCATACTGTGATGGGGCCTAAGAAAAGATATGTTGCCCTTTTTCTTGTCTCCTTCTTCTGCTTCTCAGCTGTAGCTTCTTGGGCAGAAGGCACTGGGAAGTGGATGTTGTTGTTAGGTGCCATCGAACCATGTCTGACTCATAGAGACCCTCACAGGGTTTTCAATGGCTGATTGTTTTGGGATTTCTTGGGAATGGATTTCCGTGTCCTTCTCCCATTTTTGGGGTGCTGGGAATTGAACCCTGGACCTCAGAGACTACAGAGCGGCGCTATACCAACTGAGCTAATTCCCAGCCCCAAGGGAATTAATTCTCTTTAAACACAAAGTTGATCAAATCCAGTCGTTTTTCATGAGTAAAGCTACTTTTTAGCTTTTTACTATCAATTGGCTTCATTTTCAATAAAAAAGGAGTAAAAGGAGTTTTAAAATCTCCAAAATGACCCTTACTTTGGGTGAAGAGTATCAGATATAAAAAGAGCCCATTTTACCTTTAAATCCAGCTGCTTCGGCTTGCTTATACATCCCAAGAAAAAAGTAGGTGCAGGCTAGGTTCACCCACACTTCAGGATTGCAATTTTCCTCCTTTGTTGCATTTTCATATTCCTGAAATATATAATTAAGTGTTGATATCATTTTGGTAATAGAGCAATTGATAGGCTGCTCTTCTATAATGGAATAGGACTTATTGGGAGAGGGTAGCTTCACATTTACATAATGATACATGTTCCTCATCCACTCTATTCCTGAAAAGGTTAAATAAATATGGAAGCTGAACCTCAGTCTTACCCAGGGTCTTATTAAATTACGCTGGCTGCCTCTGGCCTTGAACCTGCGAACTTGCGATCCTCCTGCCTCCATCTCCTGAGTCACTAGGATTACAGGCATGGGCTACCAAGCCCAGCTATCCACATAATCTTACACGTGGTTTTCACTCCATTTTTAACAATGATACAGGCTAACAAACTTCAAAAATGAAAAACTGAAATATTTTATTTCCCCTAACTTAAAAAGACACACACAAGAAATGTATGGGATCAGTTAAATTAAAATCCTATAATTTAGTACACATAAATTGCATTTCATTCTAATATTTTCCTGGCTTTGGTTATTTTTGTTGACTTGCCTTTACAATTAAAAATGTAAGCAAATGTTCCTGCCAAGGACAATTCTGAGATTTACTCAGTCAGCCACATTTTCCATAAGCTCTTACTTTTTATCAGTTTTTCTCAAATGCCTTTGTTTCTTTTTCTTACTACATTTGGGTTATTGTTTCTTCCTATACCTTTTACAAATACTAATAGTCTCTATTCTATCCTCTTCACATCTTCCATTTTCCTTAAACAATTTAGTGTTTCTTTTGTTCTTAATCTTACCTCATTACTACCTGGTATTGCAAATTTTCATTTTTGCTACACAGGTTCTTCAAATTCCCTTAGATTACATTTTTTGTTTGGAGACAGGGTCTCATTAAATAGCCTAAGCTAGTCTCCAACACAATCCTCCTGCCTCAGCCTCCCGAGTGCTAGATGACAGTTATGTGCCATCACACTGGCTTGCCTTAGATTACATTTTGAGAATGAGAATATGTGGGAAGCTAAGCATACTGGCAAATGCCAATTATCCCAGTGAGGCAGGAGGACTGCAAGTTTAAGGCCAGACTGGGCAACATAGCAAGTTTGAGACCCACCTGAGCTACATACTGATACTCTATCTCAAACAAACAACAAACAAACAAAACAGAAAATATAGGAAATGTTTAAGTAATTTCATATATAAATTAAAAGTTGCTTCAAATAAGGCATCTATTTTATTTAGATCCACAATCTTATAGATTAATCACTACAGGTGGGTAGGGTTTCTGCAGGCGAAGTGACCAAGAAAAATAATTTCCAAAGCAATTATACTTAAGAAAATATGTTTTTTATGTCTGAAATAACTGAGCAAAACAAAAGTGAAATTCTTTTGGGAAATAACTCACAAAAGTTTTTTTTCCCCCCCAAAATGGCTATTTTTCATCTTCTGAAGATGTACTTAAGAAATACTACCTGGGCTTGGTGGCTCATGCTTGTAATCCCAGCAACTCGGGAGGTAGAGGGAGGAGGATCACAGGTTTGAGGCCAGAAGCAGCCTACATAACTTAGCAAGACCCTGTCTAAAAATACAAAGTAAACTGAGTGTGGTGGTGTGGGCACCTATAATCCCAGTGACCTTGGAGGCAGAGGCAAGAGGATTACAAGTTTAAGACCAGAGACACTCTGTATAATTTAGCGAAACCTTGTCTCAAAAAAAAAAAAAAAAAAAAAAAAAAAAAAAAAAAAAAAAAAAAAAAAAAAAAAAAAAAAAAAAAAAAAAAAAAGGGCTGGAGGTACAGCTCAGTGGTACAGCACTTGCAAAGCAGGCAAGCACATGGCCCTGGGTTCAACCCCCAGTACTGAAAAAAAAAAAAAAAAAAGACAGTAAAAACTGGGCTGAGGGTGCAGCAGAGTGGCAGAGTGCTTGCAAAGTATGTGTAAGGCCCTAGGTTCAGCCCCGCAGTTCTGCAAAAGAAAAAAGAAAAAAAAGAGATACTAATGCAAGCTGTGGGTATCACTCAGTAGAAAAGCATTTGCCTAGCATGTGCAAGGCCCTGGGTTCAATCTCATACTAATGCTATTTATATTGTACATTCTCATAAGTGTGTGTGTGTGTATATATATACACACACATATACACATACATATATACTCATATTTGTAGGAGTAAAAAGTAAACAACATACAGATTCATCTGCTGGAATATATATATATATATGATTTATGAATCCACACATTGAAAAAGAACCTATGGGTGCCTCCATTAACAAAGAACTAGGACTGAAGAAGGCAGACAGAGGGATTTTTTTCTTTTTACTTTGTTTCCATCTTTATTATTTGGATTTTACCATGAATATGTCCTGTTATTTTTTTTTTATTATTTTTATTTTTTCTGGTACTGGGGGTTGAACCCAGGGCGTCACGCCTGCATGCTCTGCAAATGCTGGACCACTGAGCTGCCACCTCCAGCCCATTTTTTTTTTTACTTTTTGAGACAGGGTCTCGATAAATTACGCAGACTGCCTCTGGTCTCAAACTTGTGATCCTCCTGCCTCCGCCTCCCGAGCTGCTGAAATTACAGGCATGTACCACTGCGCCTGGCTGAGTATGTCCTGTTATGATACACAGTTTATTATCATTTTGAAGGCAATTTTGTTAGACTTGTTTCCTTTACTAACCTCCAGAGCTCTCTTGTAGTCACCCAGGTGAAAGGCACAGTATCCAATCCACAAATTAGTATCCTCTTCTTGTTCTCCAACATGGCGTTTGAACTTTGGGTTAAAAATTCATGAAAACCAAATCATGAAAAAATTTGGAATAGTAAACCCTATGTTTTAAAAATTCCTAAAATGAGTTAATGATGAATGATCAGCAAGCTAAATAATAGATGAACAATATGTGGTTTAATTTAGCCTATACCTACAGAACTCTGCACCTGCAGCTGTAGCCCTGTGGTATCCAATCCTGTCAGACCTCGGAAGCTAAGCAGGGTCGGGCCTGGTTAGTACTTGGATGGGAGACCGCCTGGGAATACCAGGTGCTAAAGGCTTGGGAGATGGACCTGGCAATCCACTCCCAAAAATCAATCTGCCATTGAAAACCCTATAAAACCCTATGAACAGCAGAGAAGCATTGACAATAGTGTTTTGCCTGTTGTATGTAGGGTTGCTATGAGTCAGATACCGACTTGACGGCACCTAACAACAACAATAACACAGAACTCTGCATGATTACCTCCTAACTGTCATAGAAATTTATATTTTCAAGCAGTTTACATTTGCTTTTCTGTATTTACTGACTCCTTACTCCAGAAAGTATTTGAGTTGTTTGACAACTTTGGGTAATATGTAAGGAACAAAAGAATTATGTGAAATATCTAAGGTCAAATAACTTGAAAATTAGAAGGATTGAGCAATGAATCCAAGGCCGCACAGCTAGTATATCTGGTAACAAAGACTTAAAGTAATATCTGCTTCCAAAGCCCATGTCCTTACCCTCTATCTCTGCTGCATACTTCACACTTCCATCCTGCCCCATTAGCACACACATATATTTATTAATAAGTTATAACCCTTCTCTAAGGACAAACCATTAAATTGTTCTTTTACCCTTGAACAAGCTCGCTTTCCAGGCTTACAAGAGTTAAGGATATATAAAAGATTGGTCTCATTTATGTCTGTTGTGAACAAATGTTTATGAATTCTTCAGCCAACAAAAAGTCCTGTTTTAGAGGAAAAGATGAAGACTTTAAAGGAGAATTCTGAATTACCACGGTAAGTGAGATTTTTTTTCACTCTGTTGTTAGGTGCCATTGAGTTGGGTTCAATTCATAACAACTCTATGTATAACAGAACAAAACACAACCCAACACTATGCCATACACAGGATCATTTTTTATGTTTGAGCCCACTGTTGCAGACACTGTACTTCTTCTTGTTTTTGAGTCATTCCACATCAGCAAATGGGGGTCCCAGGGGCTATCTCTACTCTATTCCCATCATTAAGGTGAACTCTACTTTGAGGAGGCAACTCTTCCCCAGTCATCTTTTGAATTCCTTCCAACCTGGGGGGCTCATTTTTCAGAACTATATTTCACAGTGCTTTTCTGCTATTCATAGGGTTTTCAATGGCTAATTGTTTTGAGAGTGGGCTGCACAGTCCTTCTCCCTAGTCTGTCCTAGTGTGGAACTTCTGCTGAAACCTCCTCTCCACCATGGGTAGCCTGCTGGTATCTAAAATACTAGTGGCATAGCTTTCAACATCATGGAAACACACAAGCCCCCACAACATAACAAGCTAACAGACACATAGGGTTTTTTTCACTCTACAGGGTGTTAAGGCAAACAATGACCCAACACATATTCACAGAGTACAGTGCCTTAGCCAGAAGAAACTGAAGATATCCCTTTGTTTGGGACAGAATTTATTCCTCTCATGAAATCCTGTGAATGTGAGTACAATGCTTTAAGTCTGAAAAAATGTTAAAGTTTCCCTGAGTTTTTCCCAGGAATTCTCAGGAGTTACAAGAGATCTCATGAGGTTTCCCCACCCCAAGCCATAGTAGTTCCCATTCACATGCAGCATGGCATTCCAACTAGTTACCTAAGAATTCAGGCATAGCACACAGCCTCCCTGCCAACTGAGAGACAGTGTGGGATTACACAATGAGAAAAATGTGGCCATTGTCTTAAAGAGAGAAAAAAACAGACTGACAAAAATAGACATACACATAGCACTCAATCCACTGATTTATAGAACTAGAAGGTCCTTTTGAGTCAACTCCCCCAATGTAAAGATGAGAGTTGACACTAAACAAGGTAAGCAATGTGCTCAATACCTGAGCACTGTTAAGACACAGAGGACTACACGTGGAAGATTGAGAAATACATGCAAAACTAAATAAAACAATTATGACTGATAGATTCACAGTAATGTGGCTGGAGTAGTGTTCCAGAGAAATGCAATGCAATACAATGCAACACAATACAATCAAATCATGCTGTTCAAACTGTTCATCTTTTGGTGCATTCCTGCACACTCTTCTAATACTTGCCTCCCACAAAGCAGTTTCTCAAAGTACAGTCTCCTCAGACCAGTTACCTCAAAGGCACCTAGACTGCTTATCTAAAACACAGATTCCTAAGCACCACCACAGACCTAAAGAATCTGAATTGCGAAGGCAGGAGTCCATAAATACACACATCTTAGTAAATACTCTAGCTACTTCCAATGAGTATTGTTGTTGTTGTTATTGTTAGGTGCCGTCAAGTCAGTATCCGATTCATAGCGACCCTACTTACAACAGGCGAAACACTATTGTCAGTGCTTCTCTGCCGTTCATAGGGTTTTCAATGGCGGGTTGATTTTTGGGAGTGGGTTGCCGGGTCCGTCTCCCAAGCCTGCAGCACCTGGTGTTCCCTTGTGGTCTCCCATCCAAGTACTAACCAGGCCTGACCCTGCTTAGCTTCTGAGATCTGATGGGATCGGATGCCACAGTGCTATGGCTGCAGGCTATCAATGAGCATTGTTGTTGTGATTGTTAGGTGCCACCAAGTCATATTCGACTCATAGTGACCCTCATAGGGTTTTCAATGGCTGATTGTTTCGGGATTGCCTTGGGAGTGGATTGCCACTTCCTTTTCCCATTTTTACAGTGCTGGAAATCGAATTCTGGATCTCAGAGAATGCAGAGTGGTGCTCTACTGAGCTAAATCCCAGCCCCATCAATGAGTATTAGAAGGTGAAAAGTACTGCAGCTCTACTACTCTATACTTTTAGGTTGGCTCCACCATCTGTGGGACCAGATATAATCAAAAGTGGCCCTCAAGAAATACTATTTTTTTAGTTCATCTTTAATCAGATTTATACTTACCTTGGAATCTGGGCTCTGTGGCTGACCAGATTTACTAGAAGCCCTGGAAGGCTCCCACTTGTTCCAGTAACAGAGCAACCAGCAATCACACAAGCATTTGTCTATATCAGACTAAGAAGCAATCTTCTTTGGACATTACCTCCAATAGGGTAATAGCGCCAGTGAAATCTCTTTGTGAAAGTAGCTCCTCTAGTTTTGGAATCTTCCTACCTTTCTTCTTTCTTTTGTCAGTGTGTGGTGGATCCCCACCGACAGCAGGTTTGGCCCTTGAAAGCATCTGTAAAAGAAACAACAGAGTCAACTGTACAGTGAAATTCTGATGGTCAGTTTTAAACTGAGAGTGACAGCTCCACGATTTACAAGTCAAATCCTAACAACAAATCCCAGGGAAGTCTGTTCAAACTCTTTTTGGAAACTGTTGTTTATTAACAGGGCCATCACCCTGGACTTGAGCTGAACCAAAGCGCTCCTCCCAACTTCTTTAGCTATAGGAGATGCTTTCACGCAGCTTCTGTCACCTCGGCCTTCCCTTTCCATCCCAGGTACAGCTCAGGTATGGAGAAGAAAAGAAGCAGGAGGAAACACAGCATCATGGTACAAACATTTGCACCCCTTTCTATCTTCCATGGGAACACGGAGGACCCGGGGATCACCCTCTGTAGATAAATCTAGACTTTACCCAAAAGTGTGGTGGAATCTCTAACCTCCAGTCTCAAGATATACTCCAAGTTTTCCCTTACCATCTTGACACTCACCATCTTGGCGCAGATCCTGTGAGTCCCCTCTGCAGAGACAGCAAAGGCCGCGCCTCAGCGCATCCCCGCATCCACACAGCGAGCTTTGTTTCCACGGTAACACCGCCAGGCGGCTGGTCCGTCCCAGAAAAGAGCTCTCCAGGGAACCAGTGCCCTCTGCTTCTTGGTTCCGAACCTCTTCCTCCGCTAGCAGAGTAAAAGTTCCTCTCTTAAAAGAAGATCGTCGTTTTTTATAATGAGGACAGAAGTTTGGTTGTGTCTTTATGAGTATACTTTAGGAAAAGACGAATTAGAATGGCATTTTTTTTTCAAATGCAAGCTTCCTGGGAAAGTAATTTTCAAGGACCACTTCCGTTTTGGATTCTGTTGGATTCCATCGTGTCTCGGGCGCTGTCTAGCACCCTGACTGCCTCTTGCGTGCGGGAAACAGTGAAAAAATTTTATGCTGAACGGAGGGAGTTAAGGTTTGAAGCCGGAAGTGGCACTAAAATAGTTCCTCATCCGCTCACGTACACCGACACACAATTAAGAACTGTAATGAAAATTTGCCAATTGGATGGCTGAATTTATCTCCTGAGTCCAGTTAACACGACCGCAAATATAGTCTTGAAAAATCACTGAATCCTAGAACGTTGGAGCTGGATGGGACCTTAGCGGACATCCATTCAGTCCTTCAGAATTAACAGAGTGAAGAACAAACATCTTTCTAGTTAACTAACAGTTTGGGCAAGGTGAAGTAGTTCAAACAGTTGAAGTACTTTACATACCACCCTGAACAATTAACCCTATGGATACTCAAGTACAAGATAAGTCCTCGGAAGGCAAGTATGACTTCTTAAATTCCTTTGCATGGTTCTCGCGCTCCAGCCTCACTCCTCTCGCCCCTGGAAACAAAGTGAATTACTATTTAATCTTAATTCACTGATTGATATATGCATTTTTTATATACACAAACCACATTGATATATGGACACACACACTGCAAAGATACTCAGATTTACCTGCACTGTACTTACAATTCTTTTGATTCCAAATTTCAGAACTACTCCTAATTTCTGTTAAATTTAAAAGAAAATTATTTTTAGCTCCTCTTTACAGCAAGAAATTCTATTTTTGTGACAGTTTAATTGTGATACAGTTCAAAGAATTAAACCTTAAGGTGTACAATTTAGTGACTCTTACTATATTCATGATACTGTGCAACCTGACCACTATTGAATTCTAGAACATTTTCATCATCCCATAAAAGAACTCCGCACACATCAGCAGTCACATATCATTCTGCCCTTTCCTCAGCCTCTGGTAACCACTGATCTATTCTCTGTCTCCATGGGTTTGTTTATTCTGGATGTGTCATTTAGATGAAATCATATAAGGAAGAACCACCTGCCATATGTCTAAATGTTGAAAAATTTAAAATCAGCCTAGCAAATTATAATATAAGATATTTTATCCTTTACCTTGACAAATATACCACTATGAAGAGGCTCAGGATCCAGTTTAGAATTCTCATACTTCTCAAAAATCAGTGCTGGTTGTGGCAGTGCAGAGGTTTAGCCCCCTCAGTCCAGAATCCTTGTCTTCTCATCCCAGGCTGTATCCTACACTATCAGGACTTTGTGCATGTGTATGGACACTCAGCCCAGAAATCTAAGCTCTAGTCACCCAACTTTCCTGGGAGCTATCACTCTCTGATAGCTCTGATAGACATAAAAAGAGAAAAGACCCAGGGACAAGACCTGCTCAGGTGTGGAAACAGGCTTGAAATTTTATGGGTAGGGAATTCAGAGTCCTGAGTATCATGGCATGGTTGGAGGGGGGTGCAAGAACCTTTCAGCCTTATGAATGCTTCACACCTAGCTTAGGGTGCACTCACAATGCAGAGCCCAAGGCAGGAGGCACTCTTACCAAAGTCTGAAGGCAGTATTGCTGATCATGCTGTAAAACACCATGTTGAATTTACTAAATCAGTTGAAATAATCACTGATTTCCAGAAGTTTGAGGGTTTTGCTTTAAATCTCTGAGTTTTGATAGAGGCCATTTGAACCATCATTGTAGTTATAAAGGGAACAATAAAGTATTGATTATACTTGAGAAGTTATCCTTCCAAACTATAGCTTTAAGAAACACCCTGGTGTTATAAAACACATAATAACATAGGCACACAAAAGCTGCTTCCTGGGGTAAGAGATGAAGTTAGAATTTGCAACTTTATTGAAGTTGTAATAGAACAATAGTTTCTGAGGAATTGTAAAAAATAATCCATACTATGATGATGGTTGTATGACTATATAAATTTACTTAAAACCATTGAATTGTGCAATTACAAGTGAGCTTTATGATATGTAAAATGCATCTTACTAAATCTGATTTTGTTTGTTTGAAAAATAATCCAGCTTTGAGCTCAGAACCTTGAGATTCTGCTTTTCCAGTGTTGCCCTGATACACAGTGATACTGACTCCTGGTCCTTAGAAACCACTGCAGAAATCATGTCCCTGTCCTTCATCAAGGTTAGGAGTTGCTGAGGGAATGACAAGACATTAAGACGTTTTGATGAGTCCTGGGAATGTAGCTCATATACAGCAGGTGCCTATCATGTGTAAGACTCTGAGTGCAATCCCCAGAACAGAAAAAAAAAGTTTTGGCATTTCTCAGTAAGGTTGATTTTCCTAAAGAAAAGAAAAATCTCATGAAAAGAACCCTCTATGTTTCTGCTGGCTGGAGTTTAGCTCAGTTGGTAGAGAGCTACTCTGTGGTCTCTGAGGCCCTGGATTCCATCTCCCCAGCACCACAAAAATGGGAGGAGGACATGGCAATCCACTCCTAAAGCAATCCCCAAAACAATCAGCCATTGGAAACCCTACAAGTGTTGCTATGAGTCAGACCTGACTGGACCACACCTAACAACAATTCTGCTGCAGATCACTATAACTCTACTCATCAGCGCTATTTGAGTGCTGTTAGTTTTCTCCTTCTTTTGTTCACCATGTTCACAGATATTCTGTTACCAGATAAAAATGTCTTAAAAACCAAATTTTATCCTACTCTCTCTTAGTGAGCTTTATGTGGAGAGGATGACTAATGGATGGTTTTAAGTGAGCATAAGAATGATGCCTGGATTAAGTAATGGAAAATAAAGCATTCCTTAAAGAAATACATTTTTTTTGAGTTTTTTTAAAATGTTATTTTTTCCTATTGCAAGAGTGATACATATTCAGTGTGAAAGTTTTAGAAGATACTGAGAATTAAAATGAAGAAAATATAAGCTATATATACATTTATAACCAAAGAAACAACCCTACTAATAATTACTGCTATTTGGAAAGTGATTTGGGTGGGGGGTAGGGGAGGAGGGTCATGAGAGAGTAAGGAGGAAGTTTTGTGAGCAATGTACGATGAAATGCATATATGGAAATGTCATAATGAAACCAATTAAGTCGTACATTAAAAATTACCAATAAAAAAAGCACGTCCATAACAACAACAACAACAACAACAACAAAGTGATTTAACAAGTACTAAAGGATAATGTGGGCTGGGATTTAGCTCAGTTGGTAGAGCACTGTGCTGCAGTCTCTGAGGTCCCGAGTTCAATTCCCAGCACCGCAAAAATGGGAGAAGGGCCTGGCAATCCATTCCCAAGGCTATCCCGAAACAGTCTGCCATTGAAAACCCTATGAGGGTTGCTATGAGTCAGATACCGACTCGAGGGCACCTAACAACAACAAAGGATAATGCCCCCACATGTCTGTCAGTTTGTCACGCTGTGGGGGCCTGTGTGTTGTGATGAGGCTGCCTATTCCCAAAAAAGGGGATCCAACTGAATGTGGAAACTATCAGACAATACCATTAATATCACACACAAGCAAAATTTTACTAAAGATCATTCAAAAGGACTGCAGCAGTATATAGATAGGGAATTGCTGGAAAATCAAGCAGGATTCAGAAGAGGGCAGGGAACCAGGGACATCATTGCTGATGCCAGGTGGATATTAGCCAAAAGCAGAAAATATCAGAATATGTCTATCTATGTTTTATTGACTATGTAAAGGCATTGGATCGTGTGGATCATAACAAATTATGGATACCATTTTGGAAAATGAGAATACCAGAGTACCTAATTGTGTAGAGATAAATCTATAAAGTAATATGGGGCCAAGAATGGAAGGGAGGAAACACGGTCCTGAGCCTGCATGGATCAGGCATATCTAGCCCACATGGAGTCCTGAGGCACACTTGGGACTCTTTTATGACTCCCTGCAACATACTGGCTTGAGTCCATGAGGTTGAGGCAAGATGGCTCCTGCCCACTGCAGTCGGGGTGTATCCCTCTTCAAGTTTCTTGCTCCCTTCTCAAATTTTTTGCTGAGTCATATGATACTGATTGACTAACCCAAAGCGTCATGGAAACATCACAGATTCTGATTGGCTAGCCTGAAATGCTTATAAGTGCGGTGCACAGGAATAAATTTGAGTTCTGGAATAAATTTGAGTTCTGAGTTGCCTCCCTGAAGGACTCCCGGAGTGGCTGTGTCTCTGTCACACTCACCACCAGTGGGGCTGTGGGGTTCCAACCCTGGGTTAAGGGGCCCCATGTAATTTTACTCATGAGGAATCTGTACATGAACCAGGAGGCAGTTGTTCAAATAAAACAAGTAAACACTGCCTGGTATAAAGTTGAGAAAGGTGTGTGTCAGGGCTGTATACTTTCACCATATCTCTTCAATTTATATGCTGAGCAAATAATCCAAGAAGCTGGACTTTACGAGGAAGAGTGCAGCATCAGGATTGGGGGAAGACTCATTAACAACCTGCATTATGCAGATGACACAACTCTGCTTGCTGAAAGTGAAGAGGACTTAAAACATTTACTGATGAAGATCAAAGATCACAGCCTTCAATATGGGTTGTGACTAAACATCAACAAAACAAAAATCCTTATGACTGGACCAGTATACAACTTCACAATAAATGGAGAAAAGATTGAGGTTGTCCAAGATTTTGCTTTGCTTGGCTCTATAATCAACGTGGAAGCAGCAGTCAAGAAATCAAAAGACACATTGCTCTAAGGAAACGCTGTGGCAAAAGATCTCTTTAGAATATAGAAAACTAAAGATGTCACATTGAAGACAAAGGTGCATCTGATTCATGCCATGGTACTTACAGTCACATCATATGGTTTTAAAAGCTGAACATTGAACAAGGGAGACAGAAAAAGAATTGATGCTTTTGAATTATGGTGCTGGAGATGTCTATTGAATATACCATGGACTGCCAAAAGAACCAACAGATCTGTCCTAGAAGTGCAACCAGAGTGCTCCTTGGAAGCAAGAATGGCCAGGCTGCGTCTTGCCTATTTTGGACAGAGATCAGTGCCTAGAGAAAGACATGATGTTTGGGAAAGTGGCAGGTCAACGAAAAAAAGGAAAACCCTCCACCAGATAGATTGACACAGTGTC
Source organism: Pedetes capensis (assembly GCA_007922755.1). Classification (NCBI taxonomy): domain Eukaryota; kingdom Metazoa; phylum Chordata; class Mammalia; order Rodentia; family Pedetidae; genus Pedetes; species Pedetes capensis. Next base: position 15,105 of record VMDO01028678.1, read on the forward strand.
TGCAACAAAGGGCTTTAACATAAATAAGATCATGTGCCTGGCACAGAATCGGGAAGTGTTTTGATATGCTGTACATAGGGACGCTATGAGTTGGAGTCCACGGCACGTAACAACAACAAAGGATAATTAGGTTGTAGCTAAACTAGTAAATTGCAAATCTACAAACCTAATGGTGATAATCGTTGAAGCTATTTGTGAAGTACATGAGCATTTATTATACCATTCTATTTTATATAGAAATTTTCCATAAAATCAAATAAAAATAGAGAAATCATTTAAAAATTCATAAATTCTTCTTTATGGCCAATCTTTTTCTATTTTTTCTTCAGTACGTTGGGGTTAAACCCAGGACCTCGAACATACTTTGTAAGTGCTCTACCACTGGGCTGCATCCCTAGCCCATTTTGTATTTTTTGTTTTGAGCCAGAGTCTTGCTAAGTTAGGCAGGCTGCCTCTGACCTCGGACTCAAGATCCTGCTGCCTCAGTCTCCTGAGTTTCTGGGATTACATTTGTGCACCACTGCACCCAGTTTTTGGCCAATGTTTTAACTGAAATGAGTTAAAGAAGTAGGAGTCAATATTTATTTCAATATAAAAGATACTTAATTTATACCAGTTAAAACTAGCAGCTTTATCTCTGTGCAGATGTGAAAAATAATTATCAACTTCTGATTGCTAATATAATTGTTTATTTGGTGGGAAGAAAATTGAGAAACCATAAAGCACTGTAAACATAAGATATAAACAGGAAAAATAACAGGCACTCCCACCCACTGAGCCCTGAGAGGGGAGCACCTTATGCCAGCCATCTGCTGAGGTGCAGGATCTTAGAATGGCCTGATTCACTTCATTTCCCAGTGCTGAAGGCAGATGCTAGCAAGAACTGAAGGTGACATAGGCTCTATGGGCTTTGGACTTTGAATCCCGTCTCTGCTGCTTTCAATATGTGTTTACCTCTCTGAGTTTTAATTTTCTATAAATGTATGTTGTAAAAGCTGAACATTGAACAAGGGAGACAGAAAAAGAATTGATGCTTTTGAATTATGGTGCTGGAGATGTCTGTTGAATATACCATGGACTGCCAAAAGAACCAACAGATCTGTCCTAGAAGAGGTACAACCAGAGTGCTCCTTGGAAGCAAAAATGGCCAAACTGCGTCTTAGATATTTCGGACGTGTAGTCAGGAGAGAACAATCCCTGGAGAAGGACATCATGTTTGGAAGAGTGGCAGGTCAACGCAAAAGAGGAAAACCCTCCACCAGATGGATTGACACAGTGTCTGCTACAATGGGCTTAAACATAAATAAGATTGTTTGCCTGGCACAGAATCGGCAAGTGTTTCGATCTGCTGTACATAAGGTCGCTATGAGTCGGACTCGACTCGACGGCACCTAACAACAACAACAACATAAATCTATATAATACAAAATCCCCTTATTGCCTTGTTTAAGACGCAGCTGGAATGATTTATAATTGAGAAGCAGAATATCACAGTGTGTAGGCACATAGTTTCTGTAGATAGAATGCCTAGGCTCAATTCTTGGCTCTACCACTTGCTTTAGCTGTGTGACAGAGGCAAGTCATTTAATCTCTCTGGGCCTCAGTTTTCTCATCTGGAAGCAGAAGATAACAAAAAATAGTACTTGCCTTCTAGAACCATTGGTTGCTCGAATTAAGTGAATTATATGCAGAAAGCACCTAGAACGGTGCTGGGCACGTTGTGAGTGCTATTATATGTGTTTCAGTTTTCATATAAGTATTTTTATTGAAATATAATTTGCACACCATAAAATCCAGCTTTTGTTGTGTTTTTGTTTGTTTGTTTTTTGAGAACAGTCTCACACTGCAGCCCAGGCTGGCCTCCAACTTAAAGACTCCTCCTTTAGCTTCCCAAGTGTTGAGATTACAGGCATGTATCATCATGCTCAGTTTAAAATTCAGCATCTCACAGTGTAAAATTTAGTGGTTTTTAGTTCATTCACAAGATCATACAACTATTACCACAATCTAATTTTAGAACACTATAATCATTCCCCCAAAAAACCTGTACCTAGGGCTGGAGGTGGCCCAGTCATAGAGTGCTTGCAAAGCATGTGTGAGACTATAGGTTCAACCCCCCAGTACCAAAAAACAAACAAACAAACAAACAAACAAACAAAAAACGCTGTACCTATTAGCAGTTACTCCACATTCTCTGCTTTGCCTGGCAATTCTTAATCTATTTATGTCTCTATGGAGTTGCCTTTCCAGATATTTCATATAAGTGGAATCATAGAACATATGACTCTGTTTGACTTCTTTTACTCACCATGCTTTCAAGGTTCGGTCACACTGTAAGGTGCATCAATACTTCATTCCTTTTTATAGTTAAATAATATTCCACCATATGGACATGGCACTTTCATGTAAGTCTTCATTTTAGTTAAAGCACTTAAGTGTTCAGAGCTTGGTAGTTCTGTTAGCCTCCCACCCAGTACACTAGAGGTCAGGACACAACTTCCATCCTATTCTATCCTGGGTTAGAAGGAAATTCAAGGAAGAAGCCATGAAAGGCCACCCAGATGCAGCTTTCTGCTTGCCCTGTCTTTACCAGGCCTGATCCTGCCCTGATTTTCCCTACCATGGTCTCAACGATCTCAGGCTTGCTGTTAGCTCCCTCCAGTCCTACACAACCTGGTACCTGTGACAATGCCTGCTACCTTTCATCTGTTCTTTCTGCTTAGTTCTTTCAGTCTTCTTCTGGGCAAGATTACCTACCCAGCATCCCCAAAGAGTCCACACACTGAAATGCTCACAGAGATCAACATTCTTGTCTACTGAGTGGCTGAGCTGAGTGGTTCCAACACAGTGTCTTGTGAGGTTGCAGTTCAGTTGTCAGCCCAGGCTGCTGATCAAGCGACGTCTTAACTGGGGCTGAAAGGTCCCCTTCTAAGTGACTCACGCACCTGCTAGGCAAGTTGGTGCTGGCTGTTGGTAAGGAGAGACTAATTACTTGCCATCTGGCCTCAGAGCGAGGGGCCTTAGAGAGCACAAGAAGGGAGTCACAGTGTTTTTTATCACCTGACCTAAGAAGTCACACTATCATTTCTACAATATCTTAATGATCACACAGATCAGTCCTATGCAACACAGAAAGTGACCACACAAAGGTGCAAACATCTAGAGGTACAACTTACTGATGCTCAGCTGGCTATCAGTATCAGGCCATGGTCACCGATCTCACCCCTTACACACACCTACTGGATTCCTACATCACCATTTTCTCTGCTCTCAGTCTAGTGTGATTGAGAGAAGGTTTGTAGACTGAAGTTCTTCATTTCAACACAAGTCTAATTAATGTATCCTGAAAGAGGAACATGGCCCTTTTCCGATCTGTGGTTAAGCCCTCTGCCTCTACTTAGAACTTGGTCTCTTCCCAGTTCAGTTCTTCCCAGGGAATGTGGCTGTTACGCAGGTTTAATCTAAGGAAACCCTTGTGCCTGCCTCCTATTCCTCCCCTCCCCCTTTCATTTAATCACTTGACTAATGCGTATTTCCACTGCCATATCTCTTGTAGAACGCCCATTTGGCATGGACTTTGGACATTCCGTATGACTCAACTCTCTGATATTTATGTACTTTTAATTTCTGTGACGTAGGATGGGTGACTCATCATAGTCTGTGTGTGTTTTGCTTCCCTCCCATTGATGGTTCAACTGATTGATATAGCTTGAAATACCAGTGTGCCTTAGCAACTCCAGCTTTGCACTCTCTTCAAATTTATCACTTTTAAACTTTCACACATGCCCAGATCTTCCAGTAAAATAACATTATACAATAATAATAAACAATAACAACAAAACAAGAACAATAAACAAAAATAAGAGCAACTAACAATTAAATAATAAAAAATTCTCCATCTGTTTACCTGAACAATTTCTTCCCTTCCCTTTCCTTGCCAATCCTCTAAAATGAGTGATCTATACTCAATTGTTCTATTTCTTTACTATGTTGTTGTTGTGTTGTTAGGTGCCATCGAGTCAGTATCCAACTCATAGCGACCCTCATAGGGTTTTCAATGGCTGACTGTTTCAGGATTGCCTTGGGAGTGGATTGCCAGGCCCCTCTCCCATTTTTGCTGTGCTGGGAATAGAACTCGGGATCTCAGAGACTGCAGCACAGCGCTCTACCGACTGAGCTAAATCCCAGCCCATTTCTGTACTATAAACACTTCAATTTCCAACCTTACCATTCTAGATAGATAGATAGATAGATAGATAGATAGATAGAAGATAGAATAGATAGATAGATAGATAGATAGATAGATAGATAGAAAATGGTTCTATCAAGTAGTCTATAATATATGACTGTATATAGAGAATTTATTGACTTACAGGTCCACTCTCAGAATACAAGATTTATGATCCTACCAAGGACCATGGGGCTGTACAAACTGTGGTTAGGATGACTCCCCAAACCCTCGAATAGTGATCACATATGGAGAGTGAAGTTGAAATACATAAATTGCTATGTCAGACAGCAGAGGAAAGGATTAGTAGACTCCAAAATGTGGGCACACTGAAATAGATGTATTATGTTAGACCAGCACAGGCATCAGAGGATCGTGCCCACAATATGGCTCAGAGGATCTACATCAGGGAATGCAGGAATACACTACATACTAGTGAGAGAGATACAAGTATTACTAAGAAGTTCAGTAGTATTGGGCATGTGGGCATGCATCTGTAATCCCAGCTACTCAGAAAACTGATGGGGTAGGATTTTGAGTTCAAGGACAGTCTGATTACCATAGTGAGATCTTGTCTTTAAAAAAAAAAAAATCAGTGGTGCTTTTCCAAGTAGGATATAACTATGGAACAAGGAGCTGTCCTGAAGTTTGGCTCACTGATAGAAATGGGGATGATAGGACTCGAATACAACAGACAGCAGGAAATGGCACTTGATAACAAAGTCAGAATAGCAATCAAAGGGACCCAATCTGTAGAGAATTGTGGAGATTGTGAATAGAACAGTTTCTCTAGGAGGAAAATGGACAGTCAACAAAGTGCTGTTTAATATGTGCCATCTGAAAAAAACAAGAATAAATGAGCAAAACAACAAGGAGATTTGTCACCCAAAAAATAGTCAATTTTTAATTGGTTTCCATACTTGAGCTCGTGTTCAGACTCAGATCCCATGGAACTGAAGAAGTGGCCAAGTCACTGAGATGAAGGACCTATACCACCATGGCCACATGCATTTTAATAGTTCTTCCTATCCTCCTCCCCAAAGATATCAACAGAATTTGCTGGAATGATGAAATACTGGGGGAAGAGGAATTCCTAGACATTTTGGTGACTGTTAGTCAGAGGTTCAGAGGTCAACTGGTGCCCAGAAAACTGAAGCATCCTCACAGCCCCCATGGTAGAGTGGGGCAAATGGAGTCTTGACTAAGGTCCAGTTTACAGTGGGTTCCTTGGGTCCTTGGACCTACCAAATGTCATTTTACTAATCAGTTGGCATTGACGTACTTGGAAGTTGGCTAATCCTCACATTCATCCTGGTACTGTACAGTGGGGCTATCATAGACGAGAAACTGCGGTGGAATCATTTGAAATTGTCCCTGTGTTCTAGGCCAATATAGTCACTACAAATAGTGACTACACTATAGTTTGAAGGCGGAGGTGGCAGAGACGAGTGACACTCTAAAATATCTAAAGGATGAAGAAGTCTGGTAACTCTGTTTAACTTGTCAGTGTGGCCTCTGCAGCAACTGGGTGGATCCTGGAGAATGACTACAGACTACTGCAAGGAAGTAGTAGCTCTGGTCATGCCTGCTGTGCTGGACATAACATTTTTGCCAGAGCAGATTTATGCAGCCAAAAGCATGTGGTTTTCAGCCATTGATTGTGTGAATGCATTCTTTTCTGTCCCAGTGAGGAAATAGGTCACATTCACATGGAATGGATAACAACCATTTATAGTTTTGCCACAAAGCTTTGTTCACTCATTAGTCCTTTGTCATGATATAGTCAAAAGAGAACTACAGCATTTGGTCACCCTACATAGTACCACATCGATCCACTAAGTTGATGAAGCAGGATGAGAGTGAGGTAGAGAGCACGGCACATGTGCTCCAGAGAGTGGGGCCTAACTCCTATGAGGATTCAGTGAGCTGCCACTTCACTAAAAATTTTAGAGATCCAATAGTTATTAATATGTTGTTGTTATTGTTAGGTGCCGTCGAGTCGGTATCTAACTCATAGCGACCCTCTGTACAACAGGGGAAACACTATTGTCAGTGCTTCTCTGATGTGCATAGGGTTTTCAATGGCAGACTGATTTTTGGGAGGGGGTTGCCAGGTCCTTCTCCCAAGCCTACAGCTTCTGGTGTTCCCAGGCGGTCTCCCATCCAGGTACTAACCAGGCCCGACCCTGCTTAGCTTCCGAGATCTGATGGGATCGGATGCCACAGGGCTACCGCTGCAGGCAGTTATTAATATGCTCAGATATAAAGTCTAAAGCAAAAGATGAATTATTGCATCTCATATTTCTTACTGGAAAGAAAGAAGCACAGAAACCTGTTAGATATGTTTAAGTTCTTGAGGAAATATATCCCACACCAAAGAATACAACTGCTGCTTTTATAATGGTATCTCCATCCATTTTCTGTTGCTATAACAAAATACCTGAGATTGAGTAATCTATAAAGAAGAGAAGCTTATTTATCACAAAGTTCTGGAGGGTGGCAGGTTCAAGAGCATGTATTGGCCATCTGGTGATGAAGGCCTTCTTCTTTCATTGTTTCTTGAGGTCATCATATGATAAGACAGACCAAGCATGTTGGCACAGGGCTCTTTTCTTTTTCTTATAAAGTCAGTAATCCCATCGTGGGGGCTCTGCTCTCATGATCTCATCTAACCGTAGTTATCTCCCAAAGTCCCTGCCTCCAAACAAAATTAATATTCAGATTTGAGGATTATGTTTCCAACCCATGAGCTTTTGGGATACACATTCAAACTATTGCAACTGGGGTACACAGAAAGCTGCTGGCTTTGAGTGGGGCCCAGTGTAGGAAAAAACTCTGCGTTAGGCCCAGGCTGTGATACAAACAACCCTTCTGCTTGAGCCATGCCATTTGGCATAGCCTACAGTGTTGGACTATATATATATATATATATATATATATATATATATATATATATATATATATATATATATCCAGCAGCCATACCACTGTGGCATCTGATCCTGTCAGATCTTGGAACCTAAGCAGGGTCAGGCCTGATTAGTACTTGGATGGGAGACTGGGGAGACTGGCTGGGAACACCAGGTGCTGTAGGCTTGGGAGAAGGACCTGGCAATCCACTCCCAAAAAACAATCAGCCATTGAAAACCCTATGAATAGCAGAGAAGCATTGATAATAGTGTTTCACATGTTGTACATAGGGTTGCTATGAGTTGGACACTGACTCAACAGCACCTAACAACAACAGATATATACAAATAAATTATGTATATGTGTGTATGTATGTGTATGTATATATATGTGTGTATATATGTATGTATATATATGTATGTATGTATGTATGTATGTATGTATGTATAAATATAATGTATAGTGGCCAGGTGTGGTGATGCACATCTGTAATCCCATCCCTCAGGAGGCTAACGCTTGAGGGCTATGTAGTCCAGGCTGGCCTGGAACACATAAGGATACCCTGTCTCAAAAAAACAAGCAAGCAAGCAAGCAAACAAACAAAAGTAATCAAGTAAAAAAGAACAACAACAATAAAATATCCTGTAGTATTTATGGCAATTCCAAATGGAGGAATCACAATACATACTCCTAAGACTGTGGAACAAGTTCATGCCAACTGCCATAAAGGATTATGCTCCTTAAAAAAAAAAAAAAAAACCAGCCCCTAGTTTCTAGTGGGCTCTGACAGAGATACCAAATGGCCATAGACTCGGATCTGACCACCGTGAGTTAGTTCCCATTGGACACATCAAGTCATAAAGCCAGGCAGGACCAGTATTAAAGCAACGATAGGATGAAACACAGAGCCCAAGCAGGAGCACAGAGGACACGCAAGCTGCTTGAGTCTAAACCACACTTCCATGTCATTCAATGCAATTTCCCCAGAACCCCTTTCTCAGCTTCACCTATGGCCATAGGAGGAGGTTCCGTATATTCCTGTTAACAGAGGAAGAAAATAGACCAAGATTGGCTTACGGATAGTTGAGCTTAGTGGGTGGGTACAGCTGAAAATGAATGGCAGCTCTACTACAGTCTCACCAGGGAAGGCCTTGAGAAAAAAGTAGTGAGAGATAGTCTCCCCAAGGGAAGGAGCTTTGAGATGTGTACTTCGTCACCCAGTTGATATAAAAGGAGAATGGCTCAGGGTTAGAACATGCATGGATTCACAGCCAGGGCCCATGGCCTGGCTGGAGGATAGGGTGCCTGGCAGAAAAAGATTAGAAAATTAGAGACAAGAAGGTCTGGGGTAGAGGCATGGG
>VMDO01028679.1:0-23586 GCA_007922755.1 Pedetes capensis
TTTATTATAGGATATTTTCATAGTATGCTGTCATGGAAGTTTTAGTCTATATTCTTTCACCAAGAATTATTACAATTTTAATAAAACACATAGGTTCTGTGGATGGAAATGGAAGAGAATGTTTCTGCTCAGCTGATAAAGTGTGCATGCACTTTTAGAATAACATCCCACCAGTAGCGGTGATGTCTTTACTTTGTTTGTGGGCAGCCTCTGGTGTGTGCAGGAAGATAGACTGGAATTAGAAGGTATGGCTGTTTCTGTTTAACTTTCTTTGCACAGTGCTGTCTGCAGGTGGGCACTCAACAAAAGCTGCCAGTCTTAGCATCCAGAGATGGGGTTGTGATCAGTCATCATATTATTAAATTATTCGTTTCATATTAAGTGACCGCAATTTCAACACTGGCTTCTCTTGATAGATGTACAATTCATATAGACTATTGGAACTATATTTGGTGCATGCTGTGATTTCATTTGCAATGCCACTCATGGTGGAAAAAATATGCCACACTTTTTAAAGCAAACAGGCTTCTTTTCACAGTGGATAGAGAATACTGTTAAACAGAGGAAACACAATATCCCTTTTCATAGCAAGAGATCAAATGTCTGCAAAAGAGTTTAATTTATACTTCTCCATGTGCCAGAGCCCAGTCTGAGACATAGCAGCATTTCAGTACTTTCAATCAGGTCATAGTTTCCACTCTGGATGACTTCATCTCTATTAAAATAGAATAAATGGAATTCCACATTATACTATGGGTAGGGATTGTAGGAAATTAAAAGACGTAGTGCTCAACACACTAAATAATTGTGACATTGAGCTGAGAAAATCACACTTTGGTGGCAAAGTCTTCTTGGGTGTTATTTGTTAAAACAGTTTTGCTTCAGCTTTCCAGGAGAGTAGAAATATTGCCATGTGGGCCAGGAAGTAAATTCCACACTATTCCTGCTCAGAGCCTTTTCTTTTGAAAACATATATAAGCTTTAAGTTAGATCAAAGGTGTGACTTATGCTCATTGTCTCCCAGGCCTGCTGTCTGGCTCTCCCTGGATCCAGTTCACTGATTTTAGTGTGTTGGTGGTGGGGACTATGCTGTAATCCAGCCGTCTCCAGGTGACGCCCATCTGAAGTTTGGGTTAAATGTAGTTTGAAAAGTTAGAAGGAATCTTAGTCTGAAGAAGCCTCTGAAGTTAGCATATGATATCATACTCTAGGTTGTTGTTAGATGCTGTGCAGACAGGGCAGACTCTATAGCAACTCTATGTACATTAGAATGAAACACTACCCAACCCTGTGCCGTAAACACAATCTTTTTATATTTAGCCCAATGTTGCAGCCACTATGCTTCTTCTCATTTTGAGTCATGCCACCTCAACAAAAGGAGGTCCCAGGGGCCTTACTCCATTGCTATCATTAAGGTTGACTCTACTTTGAGGAGGCAACTCTTCCCCAGTCATCTCTTGAATGCCTTCCATTTTCGGAGGCTCTTTTTCTAGCACTATAGTTGGCAGTCCTTCTCTGCTATTGAGAGGGTTTTCAATGGCTAATTGTTGCTGGAGTGTGCTGCTGGGTCCATCTCTCTAGTCAGTCTTAGTCTGGAAGTTCAGCTGAAACCTGCTACCATGGGTAGCCCTACTGGTATATGAGATACCAGTGGCAGAGCTTTCAGCATCACAGCAACATGCAAGCCTCCACAGCACTAGAAGCTGACAGACACATCAAGGAGCATAGTCTATGAACACCCTAAAATGTATCATCCTATGTGGGCTGAGTTGTTATTATAGAAACCAGAGTTTGTTAGTTGGTTTATATAGAAACTACCTAGTAGAGACAAAGCTGTGATGATCGAAAGTAAAAGGGAGGCTGACTGTTCTCTGGAGGGACTTTTTCCCTGCAACTTACTTTTTGAATGACTTTTGACCTTCTTTCCATGGTTTCTGAATGTGAACCAATTTGGTGTGTTTCCTTAACAAATGAGTGTACACACCAGACCTGTCTGCAAAGAATATATTACACATAAGCCTTCTGTTGATGAATGATGAAATTACAATATTTTCATTCTGTTGTGCTCTCTTTACAATCAGATTTGTGGCATTAAATGGTTGCGGTGCTGAGATTTGCACGCTTTTTAAAAAGAGCCCAGTGAGCAAGTCTTCCCTTCGGGAAGATTACTGCCAGAGAAATGGGGGCTCTGAGAGAGACTGAGTACAAATCCATTGCAGGTGAGCCAGCACAATCTAATCACATAATATATATTATAATATATCCCTAGGAATTCATGTTTGCTTTGAATCTGCCTACCAGATAGGCCATAAGGAGATAGAAATGGCTTACAGTGGTTTCTAGTGCCTAGAGCTGAGTATGTGTTATGCTTCTGTTAACACATAATCAACAAAGGAGAGGGAGTAGCTGCTCAAAAGAGTTCTAGGAAGAGAGATGTACAGGTGGGAGTTTTTAAATCTTGACACACTGATAAGATTTCAGCATGGCTTCAAAGCTTGTTTTAAAAAAATGACCTACATTGTCAGTATTTCTTTGAAAACCCTAATCTGTTACTAAAATAGAGCAACCAAGTTCTCTTTTGTGAACTTGAGTAAACACATTCTTCATCACCATCAAAGATTATGGCGAGAAGAGGGAAGGACTTGCCTTTGTGATTTGAGAGTCCTCCACAGGTATTCCATACATATTTGTGACTATAGTCATATCTTTCAAAGAACACCCCAAACCAAATACTTCTGATAATCTCTAGGCTTTTAATGTGTGACAAAGCAGGGTAATAGGTTCAGGTGTGTTAATTGGAGCCTTTCTATGGGTGTAGCACCAAATCCAAAGCCACCCTTGCTCTTTTGGGGCACCTACTATGGAAGGAGCTCAAAATATTGGAGAAATAAGCATTACACAAACAGGTGGGAACGGAAAGCAATGAAAAGCTCCTGATCTGGCCAAAGTCAATAAGACCGGTCAATGCAGAAGCAGAGAGGAGAGAAGGTGCACTGCAGTGCTCTGTGTAACAATATCGTTTACAGAATCTGTTACCTTTGAGTTGGTGAAAATGGTGAGTAGGGCGAGTCCTGATGTTACAGAGACTAATGTACTGCACCACAGACAAGAGAGTCTTCCCACTTGTCCAAATTACAATTATTCTTGCTCTTTGTGAATGTTTCAAATAGAAAAAAAAAAAAAAGAGATAGAGACTCAGTCTTGTTAGTGGCTCCTATAGTACTCTTAAACTTGACTCCATAAGTTTGGAAATCTCAAAATCTGCAGTGTAGAGAATCAGGTTGGAGACACAGGGAAGAACTGATATGGTAATTTAAACCCAAAGGCAGTCTGCTGCCTCTTCTTTGGTGGAGGTAGCCATTTCCTATCAATGCCTCCAACTGATTGGGTTTGGCCCATTCAGCAGTATTATTCTGCTTTACTCAAAGTCTAGTGATTTAAAAATTAATCTCACATAAAAATATTTTCACAGAAACATCTAATGTTTGACTCAGTATCTGGGTGCCATGGCACAACCAAATTGATGTATAAAACTATCATAGAAACAATAAAGAGGATAAGAATTGAGCTAGGAGGTTCCCTGGGGATGCTGAATGCTAGAGACACAGCCACAGGTAGGTCACATAGGATACAGGCAAATACATTTTCTGGTGTCAACACATACTTTGCCTTTTCATTGATTGCGGCAGGAAATTATCTGAAAGTCATCTAGAATAATTTTCATACCCAAAAGAAAGTAATATCACAGGAATAAGGAACACTTGAAATTTGCCAACAGAGAATGACTACACATTCTTGCACAGAACACAAAACATGTATATAAGCCCACCAAGCATTGGTCCAAAATTTGAAGTCAGTAAACTATTTCCAAATGAAACCAGTTGAATGAAGAGGTTCAAGTAAACATTCAAAACATGATCTACAAAAACCCATCCACCAATACTTGATTATTAGGTCCTGATTAATTATTCCTTTTTATAAGATTGGTGACATTTTTAACACTCTTTCAGGGTTATAGACAGGAAGACAAACTTTGAGGATAATTTTTTTAAACAAATTTCACAGGTAGGTGAGTGATGGTAGATATCTCTGTATATATCATGTCTTTGTCATTTTTACACAAAAAGCTTATACTATAGCTACTATCTAGGTGGGTATAAGTGTGCCTACTTGCATTTTCTGAACTGTTCTCTTTTTCCTTACATACTTATACACATTGTTGTTGTTGTTAGGCTCTGTCAAGTCGGGTCTGACTCATAGCGACCCTATATACAACAGAATGAAAAAATCTCTGACACTATGCCATGCCCGGCACTATTGTCAGTACTTCTCTGCTATTCATAGGGTTTTCAATGGCTGATTGTTTCAGGAGGGGATTGCCAGGTCCTTTTCCCTAGCTTGCAGCACCTGATATTCCCATGTGGTCTCCCATCCAAGGACTAACCAAGCTGACTCTGCTTAGCTTCCGAGATCAGAGGGGACAGGATGCTAGGGTACTACGGCTGCAGATACTCATACACACACACACACAGACATACAAATACATGAGGAGAGAACTTGACTTCTATTGTGATAATGCCAGTCAATCAATAGAAATTTTTGAATATCTCTTATGCGCTAGGCCTCATGCTAGTCTCCAGGAAAATAATAAACATGACAGTCATGATTTACCTTGCAGGCAAATTGGAGCTTATATTTTGGTGAAGGAGACAAGTACCAAAAGTAAACAGACAAATAAGTAAAACAGTCACAATTAGTGTAAGCATTATGGGGTTAAGGAAACGGGGCTTCAGATAACAAACAAAGAGATCTACTTTAACTAGGGAGATCAGGAGGGATATGTACAAGAAGCTGACATTTAGCCTGAAGACCCAAGGAGGAGATGGTTCCAGACAGAGGAAAGAGTCATCTGAAGTCATTTAAAGCACAGGAGCAGAACTTGGCACATTAAGGAAAACCTGGGATACTGAGAAATTGATGCCCACTGAGCAGGAGCACAGAGGGCATGAGTGGAGACTGGGGAGGTAAACAGGATCTCATAGGCCAGGACACAGCCTTTAGATTCTACTCAAAGAGCTAAGGGAAGATGCCAAAGCAGTGGAGTGACATCAGACAAGGTTTATTTTTAATGAGATCATTATTGTTGCTATACTAAGGTTTGATAAGGGTAAGGATGGAAGAGGTGAGACCAATTTCACTTAAAATAGTCCACACAATGAGATGAGGGGGAAATACTCAAAGGTGATGGAAAAGGAGATGTAACAACAACCTCAATCTGATTAAAATTTATTTGGAGATAGAGTTGACAAAACTTGCTATTGTATGGATGCGGGCCATGAGGAAATATAAAACCCAAGATGATGCATGTATTTCTCACTTGAGCAAGTGGGTTCTTCTTGGTGCCATTTACTGAGAATCCTTGCTTATGATGTGGGGAGAAGTTTGAGGAGGAAATCTAAAGTTCCATTTTGGAGTTGTTAGTTTGGAAATGTCTGTAAGATATGCTATATAAATAAGCAATGTTGTTTGTAAGTATGGAGCTTGGGAGTGAGGTCTAGATCAAAGATAAACATTTTGAAGTCATCAGAAATAAAATGGTATTTATACTCGGGAAAATGATGAGATATCTGGGTAAGTTATTTAGAGAGGATAAAAGGTTTCCCATTTCAGCCCTGAGTTCTATTTAGAAGTTTGTTATAGGAGAAAGAACCAGCAAGGGGCAGCCAGTAAAGTAAAAGAAAAATCAAAGTGGCGTCCAAAAAGCCAAAGTAAAAGTACATTTCAACAAAGAGGCATTGTTCACCTATAATAAATGCTGCTATAAGATTGTGTCTATTGAGGATAGCAAGAGGCTCCCATTGAATAGGGAATCATGGAAGTCACTGGTGATGTTTACAAGTAGCCACACCCTTTCATTGAAAATGCTTAGAGCAGATATCAGATCAAATAAAATTAAAATACAAATGAGAAGTGAGGAGGTGGAAGGCAGTAGTCATAAATCATTCTTTTGAGAGATTCAGATATGAAAGAGAGCAGAAACATGGGTAATTGTAGAAAGGTGAAGTGATTTCATTTTCAATGGTAGATACCAAGCATGTACATTTCCTGCTAACACTGACTTCTGATGCTTAAGAAACCAAGTAACTTTTGAGATAGAAATGATATTGCAATAAAAGCACACATGGATAAATGGGATGGCAGTTTATGATATGACTGATATGAAAAAACCTATAATAAACATTCTAATATAAATTTCCTATTCTAACTCAAAACCATCTGAACGGATTGTTCAAAGTTTAATAGAATACTTCAACCCATGGAATGACTTGATGTCATTGTAGGGTAACCTTTCAGAGAAGGAGAGATTGGTATTGAGCAAGTAATTCAAACTATAGTATCTCTTAAACAGAAAATGTAGATGTCTCTTTAATTTCCTGGTTCTTCCCTTCTGGTCTGAAAAGTCCAGTTGATCTTCCTTAAGAGCCATAAAGGGCAGAAAAATCTCTCTCTACCCTCTGTAAACACCTGCCCACTTGTATTTTCTGGCATTCAAGGGCTCACAGGCTTGCACGATTTCCAGTGCCAATTTTAAAATAACTCATAACAGATAAAATTTTGCTCTCCAAACTCAGTCTCAATCATTTGTTTAAAACTGAATTTGATCCTGTGTTTGGACAAAAGGCAAAAACTTATACTCCATTCAAGGTCTTCTTTACTGGCCTTTGGACCATTTTTCAGATCCAAAGGGATTGTGTGATGCCAAGATATAGGGATGGAAGTGACGTGTGTCTCTCTTCTTCTCAATATGTCCACATTGTCACCTGCTAAGGAGCCCTCATTGTTATCTGGTTTTCGGTCATTCGTTCACATGGATTGCTGCTATAAACTCCTTGTCCCTTCTAGTCCCTGGGCTTTTTGCGATCTATCTCTGGGATAGCTGGGAAACTTTCTACAAATTCCTGCACCTCAGGGCTTCAGCAGACTGGCTGAAGCTACCTCAGAGTCATCTGCCTGGATGCCTGGGTGGGCCTTTGCTGCCCTGGAGTCGGGTTATGGGAGAGCAGAAGGCAGGGGTCTCTCTGTTCTCACCTTCCCTAAATCTATCCAGGAGTTTCTTCCTGTTTGCTCCTGGGAGCTGGCCTGTGGTAAAGTTGCTGGGCAGATCAGGGGACCCCTTCCTCTAGCACTGTGTCCTCAAAAGCCCTGCATTCCATACTCCTCTCTTGACTGAAGTGGAAGAATATTATTTAGCTTTAGAGCAGGGTATCTTGGCACTTTATCTTTTCTTCCAAATCTGTGGCTTATCATCTGATGTAAACTTTGTGACTTTTTAGAAGCAGCTTTGTTGAAATATAATTCCAGTGCCACACAACTCACCCATTTTTAGGGTACAATTCATTGGTTTTCAGTTTATTTGTAGGATCAGACAACCATCATCACTTTCTTGAACTACATTGTTGAAGATTTCCCAAACCAAGGGATCAGTTCTTTTTGTTTCTTTGCCTGTTTAGATCACCTTTCCAGAAGGATGGGTAAGGTGTCTGGAGAGGGGAAAGGATATGCCATAAAAGAAAATATACGTGAGGAAACCTTGACACTACAGGAAAATATTAACCTGTCATGAAGGGCCATCCTCAGGGCTCTCCAGCCAGGCCTGTGGTGGCCTCCGCTCTGGTGAACTATCCATGTGACATTGATGTGACTTCTGCATAAAGTGCAATTTAATGTCTTTGTAGAAATTCCCCATCTTTCTTTGCTTTTCCTCATTCTAACTTGTTTGTGAGCTGGGGTTTAGCTCAGTTGGTAGATTGCTGCTTTGTACTTTCTGATGACCTGGGTTCAATCCCTAGCACTGCAAAAATGGGAGAAGGATATGGCAGTTCACTTCTGAAAACAATCCCCAAACAGTCAGCCATTGAAAACCCCATGAGTGTTGCTATGGGTTGGACCCAACTTGATGGCACCTAACAACAACAACAGTCTTATTTCTATCCACAGCCTTCCCTTTTACATGATCCATCTGAATTCAGAAACTGAACCTACCACTATGCTGTTTATTCTATCCACACTTTTATTTCATTTGGAATTGGTTCCAAATTCAAATTTTAACCTGTGTTTTTTTATACATCCAGGTATTACCATCATATTGGAAAAGCAGTTTGGTTTAGTCCTTTTCACATGAGTGGTAAAGATTTGTGTGGGTACCACTGGGTCAAGACACTTCCCATAGAGCTGTGATGAAATGGTCACTGCCATTGATTGAGGGCCTACAAAGTGTCACATACCCTCAAGTTCATAACCTACTTTGTCTCACAGTAATATTTCAAGAACCCACCTGCCAGGAATTTACCATATGTATATGAAACCTATGTGTGAAAAGGCAACATGCTATTGTTTAGCTAAGTAGTTTCATGCTATGGGTCAATTAAATCAGATCATAGCAGGAATTTATGTGTGTGTGTGTGTGTGTGTGTGTGTGTGTGTGGTACTTGGGGATTGAAACTAGGGCTGCACATGTACTTTGCAAATGCTCTACCACTGGACTTCACTGTAGCCCATTTTTAAGCTCTGTGTGTGTGTGTGTGTGTGTGTGTGTGTGTGTGTGGTACTGGGGGTTGAACCCAGGGCCTCAAGCTTGCATGCTGTACAAGTGTTGGACCACTGAGCTGCCACCTCCAGCCCATTTTTTTACTTTTTGAGACAGGGTCTCGCTAAATTACACAGACTGCCTCTGGTCTCGAACTTGCGATCCTCCTACCTCTACCTCCAGAGCCGCTGGGATTACCAGCGTGCCCCACGGTGCCGGGCTCCCCATTTTTAAGTTTTATCTTGAGACAGAGTCTCACTAAGCTATGCAGACTGTCTCTGGTCTTGAACCTGTGATCCTCCCGCCTCTGTCTCTGGAGTTGCTGGGATTTCAAGTGTGAGGCACAGTGCCCAGCTCCTAAATCTTGACATCTCCTCTACAATATGTTAATATTCACAAACCTGGCCAAATCTGAGTATGGGTCTAACTTATCTAGATTTCTTTATGACATAAAACTGAAGAACAGAATCTTGTAACAATGCTTTGCTTACCTGCTCACACATTCATCCCTGCTGACCATCAGTGTGTAGCTACACAAAACAAAACAAAACAAAATAAAACAAAGAAAAAACAACCACCTTTTAGAGAATTCTGGCACTTGTATTTATTTTGCTTGAGAAAGGGAAATGGAGAAAGAAGTGAAAAGAAATGTTGGACAAAATGCCAGCCTAGCTATTAGCATTTTCTTGGATCCTAAGGAAACGCCTGGCCATGTTCAATGTTTTGTTTTTGTTTGCTTTACTTTTGTCAAAGGTGAAGGCCAGCATTGCAGGTAAAATATTTTACTCTTCACTTTGCCAATATTTATTCCTCCTGCCTCTCTGTTGTGCCTTTCTGTTACATCTTGGAGTAGAAATTCCCTTATGAGCAGCGTGATTAGAAATGCAATGAGGACTATTAAATATGTTTGAATACAGCCAGCAAAATTGCCATGCTGCCCTTCTCAGGAGACTGTCCAAAGGTATTATGTGCATGCATGTGAATCCACCAATACCAGCTCCCTTCCTTTAGAACTTTCCTTCACCCTTCCATCCATGACTAACTCCCTTCATTGAAGTTTAGCTCCTTAGTCCCCCAGCAACCTCCTCTTAAACTTGTGCTAATGTCAGAAAGCAAGCCCAGATGTGAAAAATGAAGGAGTGAAGAGGAAGGATGGAAGAGACCCAAAGGAGGGCAGTGAGAAGGGCAGGGAAAGCTGAGATTCCACAGGCTTCTTTCTTGGATTCATCCTGGGCCAGTCTTCCCATCCACACTGCTATCCTCCCACAGGAGTTCTTTGCCTGACTGTCCAGCTTTCACCAGTGAAAATAATTGCCAGGGTACCTATAGTTCTTTGAAGATTGTACATTATGTTAAATGATCTTCTGATGTGGGCAGCTAGGATTCTGTTTTTTCATAAGCCCCATGCAATGGAAAGATCCAGATTAAACTAAACACTTTTCAAGAGCAATAACCTAATCGCAATAATGTTGTTTGTTGTTAGGTACCATGGAGTCCTGTCCGCCTCATAGCGACCCTCATAGGTTTTCCATGGCTGATTGTTTCAGGATTGCTTTTGGGAGTGGATTGCCATGTCCTTCTCTCCTATACCAATAAAGTTGTTGTTGTTAGATGCCATCAAGTCGGGTGTCCGACTCATAGCGACTCTGCATACAACAGGCGAAACAGTATTGTTAGTGCTTCTCTGCTATTTATAGGGTTTTCAATGGCTGATTGTTTTTGGGGAGTGGGTTGCCGAGTCCTCCTCCCAAGCCTACAGCACCTAGTGTTCCCAGGTGGTCTCCGAACCAAATACTAACCAGGCCCCACCCTGCTTAGCTTCAGTGTTACCGCTGCAGGCATAGCAATAATAGCTAATATTTACTGAGTGCTTACTGCACTTTGTGCCAGAGGAAGTAACCTGCTGACTCTACTATCTCATTTACTCCTTGCTACCATCCTGTGAGA
The DNA here is from genome assembly GCA_007922755.1 of Pedetes capensis. Classification (NCBI taxonomy): domain Eukaryota; kingdom Metazoa; phylum Chordata; class Mammalia; order Rodentia; family Pedetidae; genus Pedetes; species Pedetes capensis. Next base: position 10,535 of record VMDO01028679.1, read on the forward strand.
AGCGCTCTATTATCATCTCCATTTCACAGACAAGGAGCTAAGACTCCTGGAGGTGAAGTATTGCATCTAAGATCACACAGACCCTTAGGGGTTCTAGTGCTTGCACTCTTAACCACTCCCTCTCCTCACTTCCCCTTCCTATCTAGCTGTTTCTCATGCTGAAGAAGAAAGAAAGAAAGAAAGAAAGAAAGAAAGAAAGAAAGAAAGAAAGAAAGAAAAGAAAGGAAGGAAGGAAGGAAGGAGAAAGAAAGAATGAAAGAAGGAAAGAAAGAAGAAAGAAAGAAAGAAAGAAAGAAAGAAAGAAAGAAAGAAAGAAAGAAAGAAAGAGAGAGGGGAAGAACCTAAATTAGTATTCTCTGAATGAGTAGTATAAATTCCTGGGATGGAATTTTTTAAAGGTTCCTGTTTAATTTTCAGACTCTGAGTGCCACATGAAAATCCATGAGAATGACAAACTAAAGTCTTGGGGGAGCAAGGAAACCCATTTCCCACCCCTACTTGCCAATCCCTCTGAGCCCAGCATGGTCCCATTACTGCCTGTGGGTGGCCAGGGTCAATTTTTGTTTTTGCGCCCAAAGCACTCTCCCCTCATATACTTGGCCCTTTGTAAGGTGTACAGAGTTAACCCAAACACCATGTGATCCAGAATGGTTTCATTATTTATTTTAAAATTGCCTTTTTTCTTTGTCAGCAACCCCTCAAACTTTGGTGGCTTTCAGGGAGCCAAACAACTGAATATGTATCTCCATAGATATCATAAAAATGTGGCTAACTGGGATTGGAAGTGCACATACATGCACACATATACTTTACCTTATGGAAATAATCTCTTACGCGAGTCAAATCATTGCAAGAGAAGCAGAAATGAAGAGGTATCTAGGACAGATAAAACAGAGCTGATTACAATGGGAACACTTATACATATGTAGTGGAAAATGCTCAGACCACCTCAAAGTTGTCTTTTTTTCATTTTCATTAAAGTCTGACATACATGCAAAAAAGTGCATAAAGCATGAATGCACAGCGTGACAAATTTCCACAGAGTGAACACATCACTGTTACCAATAGATAAATAAATAAATTCCCAGGGCCCTAGAACCCTCTGAAGTTCCCTTTCCAATCTCTATATACCCGAAGCCGTCACTCTCGGCCTCCAACCCGCCAAGCAATGTTGTTCACTACATTCTCTTTTGCGTGCTTCCTTTCTTCAGCTCAACATTAGGTTGTGTATCTGCAAATAACAATCGTTTATTCTCTGTTATAGTATTGCATGTTGCACATGTACCTCCGCTTACTCACTTGGTCTGTTGTTGGTAGACTCTCAGATGATTTTCAGTTGGAGGCTATCATGAACAGGACTGTTATGAACATACTTGTACTCTTTTTTCAGTGAAGGTATATTTCTGTTTCTCTTGGAACAGCTACAGACATTAAAACCAGATTATTTACCTGTTTAGTATAATATTATAAGTGGCATAATCCTTTGTGTTCCTGGCTCCATTTCTAAAGAAATGCAGTTGTATTCTTGTCTTTTTAATCTGATTTCTTTCTGAACTTTCTTCTCCTTCTTGTTGAATTTCCTTTCTTCCTAAAACAAAACCGACCTCAGACATTGGAGAAATCTAAAAGGTATAGCTCCAAGCTCTTCATCTGAGGGTGTAATGAGTAAGGTGTTGTAAATTACTTTTCTTTATGGTGCTGTGGGCCTTGGTCAGGTGTGGTGATGCACTCCTCTAATCCCACCTGCTCGGAAGGCTGAGACAGGAGAATCTCAAGTTTGAGGCCAGAGGCAGCCTGTGTAACTTAGTGAGTCCCTGTCTCAAGACAAAAAGTAAAAAATTTAGGCTGGGGGTGCGGCACAGTGGTAGAGCTCTTGCAAAGCATGTGTGAGGGCCTGGGTTCAGCTCCCAAGTATCAAAAAATAAATGTAAAAAGTTAGGCCTTCATTCTTTGTGCATTCTGTGGGAGGATGTGGGGCATGTGACTAATAGGACAGTATTTTCCAACAAAATTCAAAGGGACTTCTGGTCTTCTCATTAAGTGTCTTTTCTCTTTCTTTCTTTTTCTTTTTTTTTTCTTAAGGTAAAATAATTTGCATTTGATTCTCTGAACCTAGCTGATTTAAATATGAGCCGTTTTGGTATGCAAAAGAGTGCTGACACCAGCAAGTTTTGTAGTACTGATTACTATGGAAACATTTATCTATAAATATAAAATCCTTTAAAGCTCAGCCTTTTATCTTTATAGGAAAAGGCCTGTTTATGTCACTTCTAAGATTCCAGCTTTCATGTAGACATGAACTATTCTAGTGCCAAACAAGATAACCTCAGTGTTGGAGCTGTGTGAGCTTTGAAAAGTGGAACTTGTGCTAAAACTATTATTTTTTGATAAAATATTAATAATGAAATAAAAATATTTAAAGAAGCTCACTTAAGCTTAAAGCCTTGGTTGTATTGAATTCCTCTTATTGAATTTAATATTGTGTATACATTTCACCTCTTTTTCCTCCTAGCATATTGTTTTCCATCTCTGGTAAATGTGTATGTGGGTTTGTGTGTGAGTTTATAAGCTATAATGATGTCCAATAATCATTAATCTTTTCCTGTGGTAATTTATTTATTTTTCTTCTTAAAAGTTCACGTAAAATCAGATACAATGATGTAATGTCATTGCATTCTTATCATTTCTTTTTCCTTTTTTTTTTCCTCTCCCTTTATTGGTAAATGATGGTGGGGTACAGAGTAATACAGCATTGGCTTTTTCCATTATGCCACTGCTCCATCACTTTTTGTTACACTTTTACCAACTTACAAGGTTTATGGCACCTTTTGACTAACATATAGTAAAGCTAATATGCATATTTGGGTTATACTCCCCTATTTTTCCAATGTACTCATGAAGTTGCATTGTTTACATTGAGATTATCCTCTCCCTCTTTATCCCTTTGGGCTGGGATTTAGCTCAGTTGGTAGAGCGCTGTGCTGCAGTCTCTGAGGTCCCGAGTTCAATTCCCAGCACCACAAAAATGGGAGAAGAGCATGGCAATCCACTCCCAAGGCAATCCCGAAACAGTCAGCCATTGAAAACCCTATGAGGGTTGCTACGAGTTGGATAACGACTCAATGGCACCTAACAACAACAACTTTATCCCTCTACATTGACTGTAGGCTCTTTTATCAAAGCATACTATTTTATTTATTTAAAAATTCTTTATTAGTAATCTTAATGTGCAACTTGATGGGTTTTATTATAACATTTCCACACATGTGTTTTATTGTACATAAATTTATTTATTTATTTTTCACTATTAGGGGTTTGACCCCAAGGCTTCATGCATGCTAAGCAAGTTCTTCACCAATGAGCCACACTCCCCCTAGTCTCTTCTTTGCTTTTTATTTTGAGACAGGGTCTTACAAAATTGCACAGGTTACCTCTGGCTTTGAACTTGTGATCATCCTGCCTCAGCCTCACAATTAGCTGGGTGTACAAGTGTGAGCCACAGTGCCTATCTAAAAGAAGCTATTTTAAAATAACTAGATGTTTCTAAAAGAACGATACTGTACTGCAAAATAAGAGGAGGGGAGATAGCCACTTGGCTCAAGGCAGGTCACTTGATGATGTCCTGTTTCTCAGTGGTGATAGGCAAATGAATTTAGGTTGCTGTTGCTGTTGTTGTTAGGTGCCCTTGAGTTGGTCCAACTCATAGCGACCCTATGTACAGTAGAACGAAACACTTCCCAGCACTGTGCCATGTCTGGCAGTATGTCACTACTTATTTGCTATTCATAGGGTTTTCAATGGCTGATTGCTTCGGGATTGTTTCAGGAGTGGGCTGCCAGGTCTTTCTCCCATTTTTGCAATGCTGGGGATCAAGCCCAGAGCCTCAGAAGACACAGAGCAGCACTCTAGCAACTGAGCCAAACCCCAGCCCTTCAATGTAGATTAAATGATGGAGCTAGAGAGTTATGAGGTCTCTTTCCTTCTAGGCATATCTTTTCCTCAACAAGGTAACTTTTGCCCCTACATTTTTTTTTCATTCAAATTAGAAAATCCAGACATTTTGGGTATTACCCAAAGAGGATATCACTCTAGCTGGGCTAGTAGCACACGACTGTTCCCAGCACTTGTGAGGCTAAGGCAGGATGGCGAGTTTGAAGACAGCATGGACTACATAGTGACATAGTGAGGCCCTGTCAAAAAAGAAGACAAAAGAAAAAAAAAAAGAACATCTCTCTCCCTCTCCATAATTTTACTATTATTATTTATCAAATGTCTTTATGCCTTGAATCTGTCTCTCACCTAACAATTTCAGGTTACACCAAAATAATTATGCTCTTATTAATCAAAATCTTTGAGATTCCTCTAAATTTCTATTCACTAGCAGCACCTCTTTTTTTAAAAAGTTATAGTATAGGAAAATATGTAATTGTCAAGAGTTATCAAGGCAGTTTTACAGAACCTTAGGATCAACAAGAATGTAGAGGAGAGAGAACTGTGTCTTACCAGACAGTGTCTTCCACAATCCTGCCTGCACCTCAGTTGGTACTGAAGAGTTAAAAGTCTACATGACAAACTCCAAAGGAGCTCTTTCCCATCAGGGATTCACAGATGGGAATGAGATACCAGGAAATTTTGTTTGTCACAATGGACCAAGTTAACTTTCTAATTGCCAAATTCCAACTTATTTACATTGATGGAATTTAAATAGAAGTTTAAAAAATATCTTTACAATGCTATATCAGTTTGGGCGTATTAGATGTTGGGATCAGCTTCCTTTGCTAGATAAATCTTCAGTTCAAGGAGAAGAGCCACTGACAGACTATATGGATATCATTATGGAAACATAGAATTATAGACTCACAGGACTGGAAGAAGGCCAAGCATTTATCTATTCATAACCACTCATGTCTTAGCCAAAATATTACAGTCACAACAAGAAAGAGTATATTTAATGGATACTAAAAAATAGGGGCCACAGAGTCAAATGTCTTTCCAGGATTCTCCATTGAGCTGCAATTTTCTCTTTCTTTTGAGCACCAGGAAAAGGGATTTGCTTATGGAATACTTGTTGAATGCAGCAGCGACATGTGGTATATGCAGTGCTGTTAAATGGTACTGATAGGGTATGCTCTGGAGAGATTAAGACATAGGGAATATTCATTGGCACACCCTTCCCTTCACTGTTTCTTTTTTCTTTCCTTCCACACTGCCTACCACCCCCTCTTCCCTACTAGGATGTACCTTATCCCTAGGCTGAATGCAGCCTTGATTCCTTCTGCCCCAACGTAGAAATAATAACTTCATACACTTTACACTCTTGAGAAAATTACATGAACTAACGTCTAGGATGTTTTTAGTACCATGTCCAGCATTAAGGCCTCAGTTATTAAGTGATAGTTTTAATTATTTCTGTTAACTGCTACCAGTGTAACCTGTCCAAGGATATTTAGAATATAAAATGGGACTTGAAGATGAGAAAAGCAATTAATCAATAGTAGTGATATTTGCAAGCAGAGAGATGCCTATTCCACAATTTGTTGGGCATTTACTCTATACCAAACTCTCGGCTTGGGGGCTTGGAGTAGAGGAGTCAATAACACTCATTTTTCCTAACCTCATGAAGGGAATCATCTAGTGAAGAAAACGAATTGCTATGGTTTAGATATGGTTTGCTCCCCCACCCCCAAACTTATGCAGGATTTTATTTCCCAAAAGTTTTACATTAATGATATTAAGAGAGTAGAAGTTTAATCCTATCATGGTGGTTACAAGTGGGACTTTGGGAAGTGATTAGATTAGATTACACTATTAGAGTGGACTCCCATAATTGAATATCATGGCTTTCTAAGAAGCAGGAGGGAGACCACACAGACATAGACATATACATGCATACCTACCATGATGTGATACAGTCCAGAGAGATGCTCACCAGAGCCATGTGGGCTTTCTGGCTCCAAAGCTATTAACCAAATAAGCCTCTTTTCTCTATAAAGTTAGCTGCTACAGGTATTTTGTTTTAGTAATGAAAACATTACTAATACACCAACCATGAAAAATAGCCATGTTGTTGTTGTTAGATGCTGTCAATAAAAGTGCCCATATAGCTACAGTTGTAATGAAAACAATAAAGGAAAAACATAGAGAGACATGAACACATAATACCAGGATTTAATTTCAAGAGTCGAGGAAGCATGTCTGAGACGTGACATTTAAGTTAAGCTAGCCAAAGAAGAGATACAGGGGGTTAATAAAAGCTCTTCCTGGCAACAGATATGGGTGTGCTTCTTGAGTAAGATGGGAAAAATTATAAAGAGAAGAAATTAGCCTATGTGGGGAGACTGTCTTCTGTTTTTTCTTATTCAGCTCCCATGACCTATCGGTTCAAACTACAAGGAACTCAGGATGGTGGCAAGGGAAGCCACAATATAGTGACTTCTTAGAGGGAATCGCAGAGAACTAGGGCATTTCTAAGCCTGCTGCTGTAGCACTGTGGTGTCTAATCCTGTCAGATCTCAGAAGTTATGCAGGGTCAGGCCTGGTTAGTACTTGGATAGGAGACCACCTGGGAACACTAGGTGCTGTAGACTTGGGAGAAGGACCTGGCAACCCACTCCCAAAAAAAACAATCAGCCTTTGAAAACACTATGGATAGCAGAAAAGCACAATACTGTTTTGTTTGTTGTACATAGGGTCACTATGAGTCGGACACGGACTCAATGGCACCTAACAACAGCAGGGGCATTTCTAAAGCAAATGGCTACTCCTCTCTCCATCCCTTGCTTAAAAGACACCACATAAACTGGGCATGGTGTGGTGGCACACACCTATAATTGCAGCAACTCAGGAGGTGGAGGCAACCTGCATAACTTAAGAAAGACTCTGTCTCAAAAAGTAAAATATGGGTGTGTGTGGGGGTACAGCTCAGTGGTGGAGCACTTGCAAAGCAATTGTGAGGCCCTGGTTTCAATACCCAGTACAGTTCAAAAAGAAAGAGAGAGAGAGAGGACGAAAGAAGAAAAAAAGAAGAAAGAGAAGAAATTGCATTAAACTCAGCCTTTTACCTCTCAGCATCTGACCACGTACATCTACCACACAGGCCTCTGAAGCCAAGATTTGGCCTAAAAACACCTTTCAATCTCAAGCCATAAAGAATCCTCATGGTTTGCTAAAACTGATCAGATCCTGAGTTTGTTATTTTTTAACTGAACTGTGAACAGAACTTAAGCTCTTTCAAAGAAAACCTAGGAAAATTGCTTGAGCCAGATCTAAGATCATGTGTAAACAAATGAACAAACACCTCCCCTAATCTAATAAATCAGAACCAAACCAGAACATTGAAACATTTTATAACTTGAACCTAAACAATTATTTCATTTAATTGTAACACCTGTGTGAAGATGGAATAAATTTCGTGGGGCAATTGCAAAACTTTCATGTTTGGATTCATTGCAATCAGAATCACACTAATGGAACATTTCAGAATTGCTTTTCATTTTTCTGAAGGATTTTTTTTTTTGCAAGGAGTATATATTTCTCATTGTCAGCCTAGGAATTCTATATTCCCCTGGCAAATTTTAGGTATCTCTAATCGCTACAAGAATGAGAAAATCGAGATTTATGTGACAGTTAAAAAACAAAAATTAAAGGTTTGATTCTCTCTTGGTGCTCCATTTTGCTTTCATTCATAATTGTTTTATTTTAGTTGTGATAAAGGAAAAAATTGAGAGTGTTTTATTTCTAGTAAGAAGTTTCTTTTATGGGAGGAGTCATGGAAAAATAAGATGAGATGTGGCAATGTAGTTGTATATTAAAAAAAAGAAAAAGTGTGAAGATGCAGAGTCCATTTGAGAAAGCCAGGACTGATAGCTGCAACCCTTTAGGGTCTAGATATTGCAGTAAGTTGCGTCTTCTCTGTTTGAAGTCGGTAATAACTCATGCTACAGAGCCAGTGATTTCCCCTCAATGCTTCATCGCTTGTGAGGCATTTCATAACTTGACTTCAGTTCTAAACACTGAGTTCTGGGTAATGGCTTGCATTTTCCCCATCTTTCTAGCTCTAGTTGAACTGAGCCATGCCACTTCATGATAACCTCTCAATTAGTAATGCTAACAAAAAAAGTTTCAAATTGAGTAACTTTGCATTTCTAATGATCTGAACCAGTTTTTGATTTTTGAATACAAGCAAAGTTCTGTGTAGGCTCTTTCACAGGTAAGTTTGAACCCAGTTGCAAACAATAACTCCAGTTACACAAACAAAAACATTCAACCCCCAACTCATTCCCATTCAACCCCACCTCCACCCACAAATAGGTCTCTTTTGGAAAGAAAAATAACATTTTTGATCCCATTAAGTCACCCCCTCAATTTTTTTTTAACCATTTAATTCTTATGATCACACAGTGACTTTTTTTTTAAATCCTAGTTTTTCAGATAAGGGCAGTGAACCAGGTTTGGCTATAGTGATTTTTTTTTTTTTTTCCCATATCACAGAGCTGGCAGGAGACAGAGCCAAGGACTGGTTTGGTTTTGAGTCTGCACGTTGTTTTCCATGGTGCTATCTACACAAATAACTCTAGTACAAAATAAAGAGGATAGAACGTCTTTTCTCTAAAGCTTGCCACCATTGGATGGGCCTGTCCACTTCTGTGGGTTGCCATGGCTTCCCTGCACTGTGGGTGTTGAGTTGGGTTAAAACTTTCTTCAGAAACTTCAGAGCTACCACCTGCTTGAGATGAGTATATTGGAAGGACAAATTTGTTTCCACTATTATAAAGGTGGGGACACTTACATTAATCCCTCTTGAAGGATTATTTTACACACAATAATATGAAATGATTATAATATTTCATATTTAAATAATTTAGAGGTAGCTTTTGAATCATAGTACTGAGCAATCAAGAGAATCACACATACACAAGTACATATTCATCCCACTGGAACATTAAGGAGGTGAGGACTCATTAACTCAGTAAAATTTTAGTAAAATAATGGAAGTAATAGCACTGACTTTCATTTGGTGGTAGCAGCTGCTTTTCCAAAATCACATCTTCATTTGAAAGCAGCGAGTCAAGAAAGTACAAAGAGTTTAGTTTTTAAGGGTCAAATATAATCCTGAACTCTCATTTACATACTCTGTCACCTCCTATTCAACTCACTTCTAAGGTTCAGAGATACACAGTCATGAGACAGGAAAATAAAAGATAGTGCCTTACACATATCACATACTCAACAAAAGTTTGTTGAGCTAAATTAAATTGAATCAAGCAGTGACCAGACTAATCCAGATTAAGACATTCCATCCTTTAGCAGTTTCATTTTTGTTGTTGTTGATTTTGGACTCACTTCAGAAAAAAAAGAACAAAGTATCCTTTCAGGATCTTACTTTTTGAAAGTCCATTTTGGTTTCTCTTAAATCAAATGTGCAGCCTAGGGGAGTCTGAAATTATACTTCTATTGCCTTTAGCCCAGCAAATGACAAATCATCTGATGAGCAATTTATCAAAATGACCAAAAAATTGAAAAAACCCCCTTTTAAAAAAATCATGCTTCCTCTTTTCACATCTTTCTCCCTCACTGCAACATACAATTTCTAGTCTTTGTGAGAAAGGGTTTTTTTTCTTTTTTTCTTTTGAGATAGTTTAAGTAAGTTTAGATGCCAATATTAAGTAAGGGAAATGCAGAGCACTTAATATTTTTTAAGAAAATTATCTTTTTTTTTTTTCTTTTTTTTTTTTTCTGTACTGGTGGTTGAACCCAGGGCCTTGCGCCTGCATGCTTTGCAAGTGCTGGACCACTGAGCTGCCTCCTCCAGCCCCCGCCCCCCCTTTTTTTTTACTTTGAGACAGGGTCTTGCTAAATTACGAAGACTACGTCTGGTCTTGAACTTGCGATCCTCCTGCCTCCGCCTCCCAAGCCGCTGGGATTATAGGTGTGCACCACCATGCCCAGCTAAGAAAATTATCTTAAAGAGATGAAAAAGACTGGAATTTGTGCTGATATAGAGTAAGAAATGAGGCAATAAGCCTCAGTTTCTTTGTGTGTAAAAAGAAAGAATTAGAATAAGAAAGTCTGGTCAAGCCTTATCATTCAATGAGGTTAAATTAAGATTCCAGAAAGCTGAAGTTCAAAGACCTCCTTATGGAAAAGAATCCGGAGGAAATGCCATTAGTATCCACAGCCTCTGCAGTTCTGGGAGGGAATTTGTTGGGGTATGGTTTATTATTGGAAAGAAGATTTCAGGAGTTGAGAAATCTCGGAAGTCATATGTTATAGATGCAGACACAGTTTTTTTGTTTTTGTTTTAGTTGCTGAAGAGAGTTTTTGTTGTGGTGGTGGTTGTATCATTTTTTGTACTGCCTTTTGTCTGCTGTGTAATGGCAAATGTATGGTTTAGCTGAAATTACACTTTTCAACTGATTAGGTGCCGTTATATGGCCATAACCTCAGACCTGGTTGATTTAAATTTGCTTTGTACAAACAATTAAACTTTTTGGTTTATCCTTCCTGCTTTATCATTCTTACATGAGTAAGATTCTTAGGCTGCAAGAGTTGGAATGCATCTTAGAAATTTATGCCAATCCCATCATTTTCTAGTTGAGGAAACTGTCAAGAAGGAGAAATAGAACTTAGATTTCGTTTCACACTAGTTTTATACTTGATTTTATGGATGATCCTGGCAACATGCCTTAGGTTTATGTGCATTTGATAGTGGGAAAGTCTTATGTCCTCCAAACTGTCAAATTTGAAAAAATAAACATCTTTGCTTTGAAAAAATTGAACTCACCGTCATGGGCTATTTTATTAAAACTTTATAACATTGAACCGTAATAGTTAACTCTGTTTATCCTGTGTCTATGTATCTTTCTTGATTAAATGAGTTCACATACTTATGGTGTCTTGTTGGTAAATAGGAGGCGTACAATGCACATGAGTCCATCTTTCCTGCAGTCTTCATGTACAAATGAATGTACTTTTCCCCAGCCTTCAGTTGAAAACTCAAGGGATCTTCTGCTTGTTGTTGTTGTTATTGTTAGGTGCCTTCAAGTCGGTGTGCAACTCATAGCGACCCTCATAGGGTTTTCAATGGCTGACTGTTTCGGGATTGCCTTGGGAGTGGATTGCCAGGTCCTTCTCCCATTTTTGCAGTGCTGGGAATTGAACTCGGGACCTCAGAGACTACAGCACAGCGCTCTACCAACTGAGCTAAATCCCAGCCCATGGTAATGGGATCAGGTCTGTCTTTTCTAGTACACCTAACTCCAGGTATTAGGAGCTTGTTCATGGCTATCTATAGAATGAAGGACACTTTGCACTCTTTCCCTTAACTTTATTTAAATCATAGCTGTAATTCTAGACAACAGAAAATTCTCTCCCATTCAATATCTTATCATAGCAGTAAAGTAATTCTTGAGACAAATTTATATTTATATAAACACTCTGTGTTTGTGCAAGAGTACTTACTATTTAGTGAATAATAGTAATATTATAGTCAATTGTCTGTAAAATAAGACAGTATAGCTGAGAATTTTGATAAGACTTTGTCACTGATGATCATACTGCAAGAAGGTGAATGTACACAATCTAGACATTGGGTTTCCTGAGCTGACCATATCATATAGTTCTTAATTTTTAAGTCTCAATTCTCCCCCACCAAACACATTCAGACACTCAGTATTATTCCTTTCCTAGTTCTTCCCTTAGAAAATGATGCCAAAACGCACCATGAATGGCCACAGCCATATAGCTTTTCAGAGTTGAGTAGTAATAACAAGGTCTTGAATTAAAAAGAAATTTTCAGGTCCGTAGTTGATAGCTGCCCATTTTCCTCCTAATTTTGGTTTCTGTTTCTGTTTCTTTTTCTTTTCTTTCTTTCTTTCTTTCTTTTTTTTTTTTTCAGTACCGGGGGTTGAACCCAGGGCCTCGCGCCTGCATGCTTTGCAAGTGCTGGACTACAGAGATGCACCCCCCAGCTCATTTATTTTACTTTTTGAGACAGGGTCTTGATAAATTACACAGACTGCTTCTGGTTTCAAACTTGCGATCCTCCTGCCTCTGACTCCCAAATTGCTGGGATTACAGGCATGAGCCACTGCACCAGGCTTAATTTTGGTTTCTTAAACTTGACCATTTAACCATAATGCACAAAAAAGCCCTATATGTGGAATAATATATGACATTTCATGTCTCTGCATAGGTATTTACATATTATGTTCAGAAATAGAGTAAGACATCAAATCTAGTACTGTGCTAGGTGATGCTAAGATCACAGAATATCACATGTAGGATCAAAGAAGCCATTAATCAGAAAGATTTTATGTAGTTTTATTTTGATAGAGTAAAATATTAAAAGGAAGTATATGATTTAGAGTTAGTTTGAACATAGAATTCAGTCTGATAGCCAGATGTGGTTGCACGTGCCTGTAATCCCAGCAACTCAGGAGTCAGAAGCAGGAGCATCCCAAGTTCAAGGCCAGAGGGAGCCTGTGTAACTTTGTGAGTCCATGGCTTAGGATAAAAAATAAAAAATGTGCTGGGGGTACATCCCAAAGGTATAGCACTTGCAAGGTATATGTGGGGCCCTAGTTCAACTCCTGGGATGGGATATAGCTCAGCTGGTAGAGCGCTGTGCTGCAGTCTCTGAGGTCCCCAGTTCAATTCCCAGCACCGCAAAAATGGGAGAAGGACCTGGCAATCCACTCCTAAGGCAATCCCGAAACAGTCAGCCACTGAAAACCCTATGAGGGTCACTATGAGTCAGATACCGACTTGATGGCACCTAACAACAACAAGTTCAACTCTCAATGACTTCAAAAAGAAAGAAAAAAGAAAGAAAGAAGAAAGAAAGGAAGGAAGGAAAAGGTGGGAGAAAGAAAGAAAGAAAGAAGAAAAGAAAAAAGAATTCAATCTAATATATTCTCCTCTCTACAAATTTGAATTTAATTGGGATCAGCAAATATTTACTGAAGCCTACTATGTGCAAGACATTGCTTTTATCTCTGGGGGAAAAATTTAATAGGTTTACAAGATAATTTTACAGACTGTCTTTTTTGATT
>VMDO01028680.1:0-23615 GCA_007922755.1 Pedetes capensis
AAAAAGAAAAGAAAAGAAAAGAAAAGAAAGAAAGAAAGAAAAAAAAAAGAAATTGATCCATTGATTAGATAAGAACCCTCATGATCTAAATGTTTGGGAGTACCATCACAGACACACAGAGAGATCTGTCTCAGTAATCTCCTCTGCACTTTTTTTTTTTTCGGTACTGGAGGTTGAACCCAGAGCCCCGTGTTTGCATGCTTTGCAAGGGCTGTTCCACTAAGCTGCACCCTCAGCAAACCCCTCCATTTTTTTTTTTTTTTTACTTTTTTGAGACAGAGTCTTGCTAAATTATGCAGACTATTTCTGGTCTCAAACTTGTGATCCTCCTGCCCCTACCTCCCGAGTCACTGGGATTACAGGTGTGTACCACCATGCCCGGCTTCCCTCTGCATTACTTAATCCAAATCAAGTTGGTAATCAAAATTAACCACCACATAGTCAAGTGGTGGTGGCAAACACCTGTAATCTCAGCACTAGGGAGGCTGAGGCAGGAGGATCATGAATTCAGGTCAGCCTGGGGCTACAGAGTAAGACTCTAACTCAACAAGTAAAAACACACAAACACACACAAATTAACCATCATAAATTACAAATATTTAACTTAGAAATACAGTAGAATAGAGAAATGATTTTTAATTCTTAAATTGTGAATCTCTGAAATCTTTCCCTATCTATAGATTAGACCTCTTGATTGGTTTTTCTGCTTCTTTTAATTTTAGAAAGATAACAAGGAATTTTGGATTTTTTTTTATTGGGGATTGAACCCAGAGCCTCATGCTACGCAAGTGCTCTACCACAGAGTGACACAACAAGCCCCCTTTTTAATTTTATGTTTTAATTAAAACTTAAAAAAAAATTCTTGCTATGCAGCCAAGGCTAGCCTGGAACATACTGCGTAGCCCAGGCTGACCTTAAACTGGTAATCCTCCTGCCTCAGCCTCCTGAGCACTGGGATTAAAGACATGTAACACCATGCCCTGCTTCATTTTTTTAATTTTAATTTTTTATTTATTTTTATTTTTTTATCTTTTTGTGGTACTGGGGGTTGAACCCAGGGCCTCGCGCCTGCATGCTTTGCAAGTGCTGGATCACTGAGCTGTGCCCCCAGCCCATTTTTAAAAAACTTTTTTGAGACAGGGTCTTCCTAAATTACGCATGCCTCTGGTCTCGAACTTGTGATCCTCCTGCCTCCTCCTCCTGAGCCACTGGGATTATAGGCGTGTGCCACTGTGCTTGGCTTTTTTTTTTATTTTGAGAAAGGGTTTCACTAAGTTACACACACTGCCTCAGGCCTCAAACATGTGATCCTCCTGCTTCAGCCTCCCAAGTAGCTGGGATTACAGGTGTGTGTCATTGTGCATGACTATAATTTTTGGAATATTAATAATAGCTAGTGTTTATTGGATGGTTATTATAAGCCAGACACTGAGCTGTGATTTATAATGATCGTATTGTGATATTATCCCTATTTCCTGGTGGAGAGATTGAAGCCTAAGCAGAATAAAGTTTCTTTTCTTTTCTGGTACTGGGGGTGGTAAACCCAGGGCCTTGTGCATACTTTGCAAGTGCTCTACCACTGAGCTGCATCCCCAGGCCCTTTTAAATTTTTTGTCTTAAGACAGAGTCTCAATAAGTTGCCCAGGCTGCTTCTGGCCTCAAATTTGCTATCCTCCTGCCTTAGCCTCCTAAATTGTTGGGATAACAGGCATGGGACACAGCACTGGACCCTCAGAATACATAACTTTTCCAAAGTTACAAGAGCTAATGAGTAGGTGGAATGCAATGCAAGGCAGTGTGATTTCTGAACTCATATTCTTAAGCACTATTCTGTATTTTTAGCTGATGGTGCTATAAAATACAAAATGTTTTTCTATACCCATAATATAATCTGATAGCCATCAAGTTACCTTCTGTGGAGTTACTGGTACTTTAAATAGGTATATACAGTTGGCACTGCCTGTCTGGGTTCTGTATCCATGGATGTAACCAACTACAAATCAAAAATATATAGAAAAAAATTGCATCTGTACTGAATATTTACAGGCTGTTTTTCTTGTCATTATACCCTAAACAACACAGTAAGACAATCATTTACATAGCATTTATGTCATATTAGGCATTCAACTAGTTTAGAGAGGATTTAAAGTACACAGGATTGCTGAGCATACTTGCACATTGCCTATAATCCCAGCTCTCAGGAGGCTGGCACAGGAAGATTATGAGTTTGAAGCCAGCCTGGGCTAAATAGCAAGACCTTGTCTCAAAAAGAAAAAGAAAGGCCGGTGACGTGGTGCATGCCTGTAACCTTAGCTACTTGGGAGGCTGAGGCAAGAGGATTGTGAGTCAGACTTAAGAGGCAGCCTTTGCAATTTAAGCAGACCTTGTCTCAAAATAAAAAACAAAATAGTGGCTATGGGTGCAGTTTAGTGACAAAGTGCTTTCCTAGCATGTGTGATGCCTTGGGTTCAACCTCCTAGTATCACAAAGAAAAACAAAAACTGAAAATGTATATAGGAGGATGTGTGTAGATTATATGCAAATACAATGCCATTTTATACAGGGGGCTTGCATATCAGAGGACTTTGGTATTTGCAAAGAGTCCTGGAACCAATCACCCATGGATGCTGAAGAACACTTGTAATTCACTCTTTGGTTGAGATTTTCAATAAAAATGCCTTTGTATCAGGTATAATTTTAAATAGATACAAAAGTAGATAGTAGTAAAAGTAGATAGATACAAAAGTAGAATAGTAATATAATGATTATTCATTCATATGCCCATCAAATATCTTTGAAATTTTTCCATAAGTGCTAAAATTACTTCCTGAATGCTAACATTTATTAGAAATGAGAAATAATTATTGACTATTTTTATAAGGTCAACATCAATAACTGTTAACTTTGCAATTAAAAACTTTCAATGGTAGATATTTTTTTTTGTGTGTGGTGTTGGGGGATTGAAACCAGGGCCTCAAGCATGCTAGACCAGTGCTCTACCACTGCACCCCCAGCCACTTTTATATTTATTTTGAGACAGGGTCTTGCTACATTACACAGGCTGCCTTTGGCTGGGAACTCTCAATCCTCCTGCTTCAGCCTCCTGAGAAGCTGGGATTACAGGTGTAAACCACCATGCCTGCCTAGTAATGGATTTTCTTTTCTTTTCTTTCTTTCTTTCTTTCTTTTCTTTTTTTTGTTTTTCGGTACTGGAGGTTGAGCCCAGGGCCTTGCGCTTGCATGCTCTGCAAGTGCTGGACCACTGAGCTGCACCCTCAGCCCATTTAAAAAAAAATTTTTTTTTGCGACAGGGTCTTGCTAAATTACATAGACTGCCTCTGGTCTTGAACTTGCAATCCTCCTGCCTCCACCTCCCGAGCCACTGGGATTAACAGGCATGTGCCACCACACCCGGTTTGTAATGGATTTTTTTTTAACACTACTTAGTAAATATTTCTTTTTAAAAGAGACCCGCTCATAATATGTTTTTAAAAGTGGACAACTCAGTACAAATAACATGAGGAGTCGGAGGAGGTGTAAATATTCTGCGGCTATTTTGGCTTAATGGAACAAGTAACTAGAATGCAGCAGGGTGGAGTTTGGTCTGTTTCTCTTCTATTTAAGAATTTGTCTCTGGACATCCATGGGCCTGTCAGTCTTTATCAAGTGATCCATGGGATGGCCTTTTTCTTTCAAAAATTATTTTTTAAAGAATAGGGTTAGGTTCACATCAAAATTTAGCAGAAATGCTTCCTACTCTTACCCACTATCTCTTTCACTATCAATATCCCCCAGCATCTTGTATCAGGGTGGTAATTTGTTACAATCAAGGAACTCATTGTTGTTGTTGTTGTTGTTAGGTGCCGTCGAGTCGGTATCCAACTCATAGCGACCCTCTGTACAACAGGGGAAACACTATTGTCAGTGCTTCTCTGCTGTGCATAGGGTTTTCAATGGCAGATTGATTTTTGGGAGGGGGTTGCCAGGTCCTTCTTTCAAGCCTACAGCTTCTGGTGTTCCCAGGCGGTCTCCCATCCAGGTACTAACCAGGCCTGACCCTGCTTAGCTTCTGAGATCTGACGGGATTGGATGCCACAGAGCTACAGCTGCAGGTATAAGGAACTCATATTAACACATAATTATCACCCAAAGTCCATGGTGCATATTAAGGTTTGTTCTCTCTCACTCTTTCTTTTTTCAGTGGTTCTGGGGATCAAACCTAGGCCCTTGTGCATGTGAGGCAAACACTCTACTGCTGAGTCACATCCACAGCCTAAGGTTCACTCTTAGTGCTGTCCATTCTGTGGGTTTGGACAAATGTCTAAACGATAGATAACTCCCCATCATAGTATCATACAGAATAGTTTCACTGCCCTAATGATCTGGGCCTGTCTTTCATTTGTAACATTTCTGTTAGAAGCATCACTATTGTTCTCCCTTGTATTTTTAATAATGCCAAGTTTTTATTTACTCATGGGAGTAACTGAGAACCAGTGCCTTGATTGTAGTCTAAAGTGACTGTAATGTTTGCCAAATAGCATGCAAGAGAGGTGAGGTGGCTTGTGAGACAGGAAGGAAATAGCAGTATGATTATTCTTCATCCTTGTAGGCCACCTACAGAAATATTTTGTGTTACATGGAGCATTTAACTGCTTTATTTGCAACTTCAGGTCCCTCGAATAGGATGTGATATTTTAAGCCATGTGTTTTTGTAATAGTCTTTACATTCCCAATGTCAAATGTATTTACAATAACTCTGGATCCTGACAGAAACCATTCTATTCTTCTGCCTCCCTTGTAACCTCATTCCTCTGTCCCACATTTCAGCTGTGAGTGTCATTGATAAACCTTTGATTTATTTTCTGGGAAAGTTATCCTGGCCTTTTATGCCTAGTTTCCTCAAGAGGTTGTAAGCTATGCACATTCAGACCATTTTCACTTTTTTTGAAAAATTGCTTGTATTAAATTAATTTAGGGTAGTTTATATTATTAATGTCTGCCTTGCTTCTTTTCTAGGCATCTGGACTTCAGTTTGCCTGGATCTGAGAAACTGTTTTGATTATTCCCATAACTTATTTTCCAGGTTATAGTGCTCGGCTCTTAAAAATATATGTTGTTATGTTTCAAGAAAACTCAAAATCATGTCAGTTAGAACTAGCTGCTTTGACTCTCTAAGTCTGGAGAGGCCTGGAGTGGGCAATCCCAATGGTCAGAGTAGGGTTCCTGACAATATCCTCCTTCTACTCTATAGCCCAGTTGCCAAATATGTAGTGGTGATGTAAGACTCTCAGATATTCTGTTCACCTAGAATTCCTGCTGCCAAACTTGGTGACTTTTACTCAATTTTAACATAACCTACAGATTTGCATGATATTTTCTGGAACTTTAAGATGTCTTCAAACTGAATGATTTTCATTCTGAAAGGCTTAGAAAGCGCATCAATTAAGAGCTCAGATGCTGGGGCTAGAAACTGAAACACCAGCTCTATCACTTATGAGCCAGAAAAAGTGATCCTAGGAAAAGTGAGCTTCCCTTTCTTGTTTACATAAAAGAGTATTTTCAAGTTTCCTCCCCTAAATTTGTATAACACGTTTAAGTGAAAGTTTATAAAAAATCCAATATGAAGTTGAAATAGGAGGGAGAACATTCCTGTAGTCCTCTTAATATGCCCACCTCTTTCTCTCCCTATGGGATTCCCTGATGGGATTGACATAGAATTGAGTATGAAACCACAATTTCTACTTTGGGGATGGGAATTTTGTCTGACAACCAAGCAGGTTGTTGGAAGACTTAGACTTTGCTGATGGGAAGGCTAATAAGGTTTGGTTAGATTCCAGGAAAACTGGATTCAATTTTGTTCTTGTAAGTTAATTCAAATTATACTACTATGTCAAAGGGCATAATCTGGAGCTAGGGGAAGATTATTTGTCTTTCTTCCTTTCTCTTCAGGGTATAGTTCAGTATTCTAGCCATTTTGAGAATCTAATGTAACTCTCCCAAGGCAATCCTGAAACAGTCAGCCATTGAAAACCCTATGAGGGTTGCTATGAGTCGGATACCGACTTGACAGCACCTAACAACAACAACAACAACAACAACAATGTAACTCTTATGGTGACAGCAGAACATTTGCCTAGATTTTTAAAGTATTAATTTCCTAACACAGAATCTAAATTCCAACAACCTACAGGGCCAGTCTTTGCATTCTCTGGTTGGGTAGTTGCTACAATAAAGCCTACCTGCTAACCTCTTATTTCAGAAATATTTTTTTTTTTGCAAAGATTTCCTCTTCTGCTTTTGTAATGTTCTTATTACCATGCAAAATTTGATTCAGAGATTTCTGGATTTGGTCCAGAAGCCTGGAGGCTATGAAATGTGTGCTGCTATCTATCTATCTATCTATCTATCTATCTATCTATCTATCTATCTATAGATATATCTGTACAACTGAACAGAAAGGCAGACTCATGTGGAATCAAATGAAGGTATCCTGTAAGTCTCAAAGAGCCCATCAAAATTCTTGGATAGAATTACTTAGACTTGGTAAATGGATATACAGCTTAATTTTCACTGGTTTAAAAATATTCATTAAAATACTGGCAATGGCAAAGCAAATTAAAAATTCAATATCATTTTTGGTTATACAGTATTTCTATGGAAATCCATAGTACTTTCACATGATTGATACAGTCAAAGAAAACTTGATGTAGAGTAAAACATGAGAAGAACTCAGATGAATCACTAGATTTTTTATTTAATAAACTAAGGCCTTGAGTCAAAGGATGTTAACGAATCTCACTTTTCTCCTCTATAAAACAGGCCTAATATACCTATTTTTGTCATCTGTTATTTGTGAAGCTTGAATGAGATAATACAGATAATTTATAAAGTACTCTATAAATAAAATATGCTAAAACTGTGGTTTCCAATATCTAAAGCTTAGAACCATGAAATCTTATATTTGTAAGGAACATTAGAGTAATCTAATATATGCATCTTTTCTGTAACATTTAAAAAATAGTTGTCCTATCTCTCTTTGGTTGTTTCCAACAAGGGGCTAGATGCAGCCATTCCATACTTAGCATGCAGGTCATTTCATACTTGGCTAGTGTCTCTGGTGATTTAGAGGGGGAAATTGAGTGCAGGGCAATTTTTAGTGACTGTCCTTCATATCATCACCTGAGGAAGAGAGGGAAGGAGCAGGATTGCATGGAGGAAAAATGAAAACATGACTGTGCAAGATATTTTGAGAAGAGTAATTTTGGAGATGAGGATCAAAATATGGATTAGCTGGAAGGAAGTTAGGGTATACTGAAATGAGGCTGGGGGAGGAATGGTTGAGTGATAATGTGAAGAAAAGAAATAAAAGTATTCCCAATGTATTATAGTTTTAAATGTTCTCTTTCACTTTCAAGTGGTTTGAACTACATTCTGAAACATTAGAGAAATGGAAAATGAAACATGTCAGTGCTTTGTTAAAACCAAGCAAGACTAAAGTACCTGAGTAGTTGGTCAACTTAGATTATATAGTTCAAACTGAAATCAGGAACTAAAAGGAAGATAAAGAATTTTCTCCTTGAATTGTTTAGTCTGATGCTTCACATTCTTATTTTGATTTTAACTAAGAAAATCTTATCTGGTATGCTATATAATTTATTATAAGAAAAGGAAAATCTAACTTAATTTATATACAATTCAGGTAAACAGTGGCTTTGGTAATAAAAGAGGAAACATTTTTGCATAATACTACTGTGAAGATAACATCATGTGACTCAAATAAGTAATTTGAAAAAGTTATTTTCCTATACATGGCATAGGAATGAAAGTATCAGTTTTCTTTCCAGCAAAATGTCACAAGTTCTTTTGCTGAACACATATGTTGTGGATCACTCTGGCTTTAACTCTCATCTGCTTAAGGCAGGGACTAGCATTCCAGACAGGACAGTTCTCCTCTGAGCTCCTCTGTCTCCCCAGGGAGTACTTCCTGGTCCTCAGTGAGGTTTCACAACTTCATGCTGTCCTTGGCATGGCATGGTAGTTGCTGGGCTACTGCCAAGGTCCTACTGACTTGCTGGCCATTGCCTGACTCCCAGTAGGAATGGTCCCAGAGTTCAGATGTTTCCACCAGTTGTGGCACAAAGCGCTCCAAGTGTTGTCTTTACAGTGGAGTGGGGTAAAGGAGAAAAGACTCTCTCTCCTTTTGGATTAATCTGTTAGAGAGGCCATAAACTAAATCATCTCAGGAGCTATTCTGTGTTCTGAACAAAGCAGCCTTTTCTTTTCACATATGGTTCTTTTCTCCTTAGATTCAGCAGTAAGTGGGCAGGGTCAAACCACTTCTATATTTCTATCCAGCCAGAAGGGTCAACAGAATTTGAATTCTCAAGATCTCTGGAACTAAAATTCTCAAGTTCACCTACCGAATCAGCACTTCCATTTTTATAAGTTTGTCCCATGCATTTGCATTTTTAGTAAGTTTAAATGAGGGTTGTGATAGATATTTCTGGTTAAAATCATTGCCCTGTCTGTATCCATACTTTTTTGTTTTCCCTCCTTCAAAATAAAGACAGCCACCACTCTACCTTCAGATGTTTTCCATACTGTCAAATATGTTTCCTTTTCCAGTTCTTCTCAATTCTTTATGTCTCTGAGCAATAGGATCTTTTAAAGTTTAAGTTCCAAGGACAGCCATGCCTGCAAACATAAGAGCTGTTACATACCTCTGTCTGTCTAGCTACCTAGTTTATTCATCTGTTCATAGCATGCTTATTTAGTATGTTTATTGATCATCTACTGCATTACTCTATTTCTTTATTGCTATGATGAAATAACTGAAACAGGCTAATTTTATAAAGAAAAGAGGTTATTGAGTTCATAGTTCTGGAGATTCAAAGACCCAATTCCAGCATTGCCTTGCCTTTGGTGTATGATTTCACAACCGGAGGAGAGCATAGGAGAGCAAGAAATCACATCACCAAACAGGCAGCCACAATCCCTTCTGAGAGACTGGTCCCAACTGACCTAAGGATCTTCCAGCAGAACCCACCCTGAGGACCAAACTCACAGCATGTGAACTTTGGGAGACAAATCACATCCAAACCATAGCATCTGTTGTGTGCTAGGTACTGGAGATACAATGTGAGCATGGCAAACCTGATCCAGTATTTTTAAATGGGCAAGTCATTAATGAAATGCTTGCACAAATATAACACTGTTAAATGAAAAAGCCACAAAGGTTGCAGTGAGACAGTCTAACAGGATCTTCAGACCTGGGATTATGGGGTCCAGAAATTTTTTCTGATGAAGTAATTTTGAGCTATAATCTGAAGATGAATAGATGTGCCAGGGCTTTTAGTAGTGAGCATGGATTTTCAATCATATTCTTAAGTAAACTATCAGAAATGAAATTTCTGGATGAAAAGTTTGTGATTTTTAAAATTCTTTATATATTTTCTCATAATTTTTTGTCTAATTTTTAAATTAATTAAAAATGTTTTACATTATGCAAGCCTACAGAGCAGGCACAAATAAAACACAAAGATCTTACTTGCCTGGAGCCACTAAAAATTTCCAATATGGCCAGGAGTGGTGGCACATACCTTTAATTTCAGTACTTGGGAGGCTGAGGCAGGAGGATAATGAGTTTCAGGCCAGCCTGGCCTATGTAAGAAGTTCTAGGCCAGTCTGGGCTACATAGTAAGACCCTTCTCAAAAATCCCAAAACCAAACCAAACCACACCAAAACAGTTTCCAAGATGATGCTCTAATGCCTTCAGAATACTTTCTATGCATTTTCTTCAAATAAAGAATTCTATTATTAAAGTATAATACAACAATCAAATCCTGGGAATTAGCATTGATTCACTCAGATCTTCTAATACTTAGATTTCCTTTGAGTTTTTCCAGTTTTTCCAAATGGAGTCTTTTTGTAACAAAGGATCCAGTTTAGATTGTGTGTTGCCTTGTGTTCTCATGTCTCTTCAGTTTATTTCAGTCTTGATTATCCTATGTCTGTCCTTGGGTTTCATGACTTTGACTCTTTTGAAGATCACTAATTACTGATCTTGTTGAATGTCCCTATAGTTGGGCTTGTTTGATGTTTCCTCATGATCACGTTCAGGTGATGCATCTTTGGCAGGTGGATCACAGAAATGATGCTGCATTCTCATGTCCAACAGGTAACACAAAGTTTACTTTGTCCCATTAGTGATGATGTTCATGTTGCTCACTTAAAGTTGCTCTGCAGCATTCTTTCCTGAAAAGTAACTCTTTTTCCTTTAGAAATTAATAAATATTTTGAAAGTATCAGAATATCCTATTTCTAATAAAACTTTTGATTTCCTCACTTTCGTATTTATAGCAGATCCAACTCATTGTTTTCTCCTTTATGCAATGGTTATAATCCATTACTATCATTATTTAATTTGGTGCTTGAATGATGCCATATTTGGTTGGTTTTTGTGTCCTATTGACATTTCCCTATTACTCTTTGAGCAATTTATTACTTTCTGGTACAACAAAGCTCATCTTATGTTTTTCCCATCCTATCCTGAAATCAGCCATTTCACAAAAGACCCCTATTTCTGTCGTAGTATTTAGAAGTCAAGATCTAGGCACTAGGTTTACTCACTTTATGGACAGTCACTGTTCCTGGGCCCTTTCAGTGGATAGAGTTAGTCTGTCTGTCTGTCTCTGTCTGTCTGTCTGTCTGTCTGTCTCTCCCTCCCTACTCCACTCCCAAGAGGAGAACATGCACAAACACTTATTTATCTATGCACACTGAAAATCATGACTTCATACTAACATCCCTGATTCTAAACCAATGCCATGGAGTTTGCTCTATCTTTTCTTCAGTCCACATTTGTAATTTCCTTTTTCAACAGTGAGATACCTGGTTCTCTCTTAATTGAAATCATAATGTATTCACTTATTTCTCAAGCCTCCTGTATATAACCAACATTCCATTGTTACCACTGCCCATTACCTTGCGGATGTCCTTCCCAACCAGGCTCCATCACTCCTGAGCTGAGTCCTTTGAGGTCCCTCAACATGAACGGACTCTTTTCCCCAGCTCAGGATCTGGTGTGCTACGTTATCTATGTAGACCCTTTACTGTGGGCTACCACAGTACTGGGCTTCTTCTGTTTCACTCACTCCCTCCTCTCACTGAGGCTGCCCTCTGCAGATTCCCTCCCCATTCTGCTTGAACCCTGACACATCACACTGGGGGCCTTCTGCAGCCATGCTCTCCCCAGACTGCTTGGGCTCTGACATCTTGTTTTGGGTCACCACCATGGATGGATGCCCTCCCTATCTTGCTTAATCTGGGATAACTTGTGCTAAGCCCCCCTTTGTGGAGATGCATCCTTTTTTAGCCTGCCTACATTCCCACCTCCCACTTTTTTTTTTTTATCTTATTGGAAATTTTTAACGTACAATTTAATGTGTTTCATTCTGACATGCAGTTCATTGTGACATTTCCATATAGGTGTTATATCGTACATTGCACATATAAATTCCCCCTTACCCTCTCATTCACTTCCTCCCCCTGCCCCCCCACCACCAAAGACCTCTCTTCCACTTGCATTTCTTTTCCCCACCTCCCACTTGTACACTCCTCTCACCCTGTTTAGGCTCCAACACTGCTGTCCTTGTAGCTTGGGGTTTCCTCCCAACTATGGCCCTTCCCAACTTTTGCTATTTTACCATATTTCCCCTCTAATCTTTTCTCAATGTGATAATTTATTATAGTTTTTACTTTTTATTTTTGTTTTTATTTTAATTCTTTAATTAGCATACCATATAATGAGTTTCATAATGACATTTTCATATGGTTGCATTGTGCATTTTGCTTCTTGTTTTTTTTTCTTTTGGTGGTACTGGGGGGTTCAACCCAGGCCCTCACACACGCTTTCGCAGGTGCTTTACCACTAAGTCAAACACCCAGCCCATTTTATACTTTTTATTTTGAGACGGGGTCCAGCTAAGCTATACAGACTGTCTCTGGTCTTGAACTTGGTGATCCTGCTGCTTCTGTCTCCCAAGTCATTAGGATTAAAGGTGTGAGCAACCATACCTGGCTGTATTTTGCTCTTATTTACTCCCTCTTTATCCCTGTTGTTTCTTCCTCCACCTCAGGCTTTTCCTTTCCCTCTTCCAGATAGTCTCCCTTTTATTTTCTTAACTATGGTTTTAAAAGTTCTGTTTGTACAAGACATATTTTCTCAAACCACTAAGAATGTTTCATAAATGCAAACTTAAATGATATTATTTGGAAATAACACTATTTGTCTGCAATTGCAGGTTAATGCCTTAGGACAGAATCATAGGAGAGGAATTATGAGGTCAAAAGTTTCAACATTTTAAAGTTTCTTTCTTTTTCTTTTCTTTTCTTTTCTTTTTTTTTTTTTTTGGTCAGGGCTGGGGATTGAACCCAGGGCCTTGCATATGTTACCCAAAGGCTCTACCATTGAGCTACAGCCTCATTCCCTTCCCTTTAAGTTTCTGGACACATTTTCAGGTAACTGCTTGAGAATGGTTATACACTTTTCTTTCTTTCTTTCCTTTTTTCTTTGGTTCTTTCTTTTCAAGGCTGGGAGTTAAACCCAGAGCCTCATGCATGCTAGGCAAGTGCTCTACCATTGCACCCCCAGCCCTTTTTCTTTTTTACTTTTTATTTTGAGATGGGACCTCAATAAGTTGTGCAGGCTGCCTCTGGCCTTGATTCTCCTGCCTCAGCCTCCTGAGTCAATGGGGTTACACATGGCCTCGCTCATTTAATTATTTGTAGGCTAATTTGTAAATGTAATATTGTGCCAATAAATATTGCCAGATTTCCTAAAAAAGAAGCAAGCAAGTTGATTTTTAAAATTTGTTTAGAAAAATAAAAAGTTGTCAAAAAAATTCTGAAAAGCAAATGCAATAGGTGTGGGTGTGGGGTAACTACCCTTATCAGCTTCTCTAATTAAAAGAGAATGCTACTGCTGAATGATTAGACAGAGACAAGTGAAACTGAGTAGAAAAATCCCAAATGAATATTGAAACTTAGTATATGAAAAAAGTAATATGTTAAATAAGTTTGATATCTGTGTAAGGATAACTAGATAACCTCATAGAGAAAGATGAGATTGAATTTGTTCCTCATCCCATATATCAGGATAAACTGCAAATGTTTCAGAGAAGTAATTAGGAAAGGATGAAAAATGCAAGCTTTAGAAGAAAACTTGTTTCTGATATGAACAAGCATAAAAAACTGATATATATATATATATATATATATATATATATATATATATATATATATATATATAATCACCTGCAGCCATAGCCCTGTGGCATCCGATCCCATCAGATCTCAGAAGCTAAGCAGGGTCGGGCCTGGTTAGTACCTGGTACCTGGATGGGAGACCGCCTGGGAAAACTAGAAGCTGTAGGCTTGGGAGAAGGACCTGGCAACCCCCTCCCCAAAATCAATCTGCCACTGAAAACCCTATGAACAGCAGCAAAGCACTGACAATAGTGTTTCCCCTGTTGTACAGAGGGTCGCTATGAGTTGGATACCGACTTAACAGCACCTAACAACAACAACAACATATATAAAATCACATAAAAATCTTGACAATAGCAAAAGTATTATAAACAAACAAAAAGATGGATGACAACTGGGAAAAATATTTGTTTTAGAGACATAAGGGTAAGATATCTAATATATAATAATAAGAAAATGCACCCAAACCTAGTAGAAAGATGGGCTAAAGACATGAAATCTTTACAGAAAAATAATGCAAATATCCTCAAAATATGTTTAAAAGATAGGCTAGGATGTAGTGAAGTGATAGAGCACTTACTTAATATGTAGGAGAGCCTAGGTTTGATCCCTAATGCCATACATACACACCCTTTAAAAAATGTATACTGTTTGTAACATGAGAAATGTATACTATAAGGTTAAAAAAATTCCAAAAATTTACAATTTTTTGTTAATGAGGCTGTGAGGAATGCATAATGGTACAACTACTATGGAGGAGAACTTGACATTATCTAGCAAAAGTATCTATGAGTTTTGTCTTTTAGTCTGTAGTCCCATGTCAAAGAATCTATCTTAAAGGTATTGCTATTGTTAGGTGCTGTTAAGTCAGGTCTGATTCATAGCAAACCTATGTACAGCAGAATGAAACTCCCTGACACTGTGCTATGTCTGGCATTATATTGTCAGTGCTTCTCTGCTATTCATAAGGTTTTCAGTGGCGAATTGTTTTGGGAGTGGATTGTCAGGTCCGTCTCCCTTGCTGCAGCACATGATATTCCTATGGGATCTCCCATCCAAGGACTAACCAGGCTTACCCTGCTTAGCTTTTGAGATCAAGCAGGATTGGATGGAAGGGTGCTATGGCTGCAGACATCCTAAAGATACATTCATAAAAATGTGGCATGTTGAAGAAGCAAAAAAGATTGGAATCAATGCAAATGGCCTTCAGTAGAGTGCTAGCTGAATAAATTATGGAGCCTATACATAATGGTGCTCTACCAACTGAGCTAAATCCCAGAAAGACAACATGTCTGGGAGAGTGGCAGGTCAACTGAAAAAAGGAAAACCCTCCACCAGATAGATTGACACAGTGTCTGCAACAATGGGCTTAAACATAAATAAGATCATGTGCCAGGCACAGAATCAGGAAGTGTTTCAATCTGTTGTACATAGGATTGCTATGAGTCAGATCCAACTCACAGCACCTAACAATAACAACAAGAACATACATAATGGATCAATTGTTGTTGTTGTTGTTGTTGTTGTTGTTGTTAGGTGCTGTTGAGTGTGTGTCCAAATCATAGCGACCCTCTGTACAACAGATCACTAACAATAGTGTTTCTCTGCTATTCATAGGGTTTTCAATGGCTGTTTTTTGGGAATGGGTTGCTGGGTCCTTCTCCCAAGCCTACAGCACCTGGTGTTCCCAGGCGGTCTCTCATCCAAGTACTAACCAGGCCCAACCCTGCTTAGCCTCCAAGATCCAACAGGACTGGAGGGCACAGTGGTACAGCTGCAGGCAATGGATCAATAAATATGCTAAAATAATGCTCTATAACAAGCCATCCCCCAAACCTTTACTGAAGGTAGGTGCACAAGGAATATATGTGTCATATTAAAGCAAAAATGCACATACTCATGGACCAGAATAATACATGTCATGTATTTTACACAAATAGTAGCACACTATGCATATTGCTTTGTTCCTGCCATTTCATTTAATAATATGTATTAAAAATCACTTTATATCTGTTTATAAAAAGCTTTCCATTCTCGGTTGTGGCTGCATGCTTTTCCATGGTGTGAAGATACCATAAGTTGTTAAACTAATTTCTTATTGAAGGATATAATTTATATTGTTGCCTTTTTTTTTTTTTTTTTTTTTTGCAGTCCCAGGCATTGAGCCCAGGGCCTCATGCATGCTAGACAAGGGCTCCACCACTGAATTGTACTCCCAGCTCCCCCTTTATTTACTCTTTAGTTTTGAGATAGGGTCTTGTTAAGTTGTGCAGGCTACCTGTGGCCCTGAACTTATGATCTTCCTGCCTTGCCTCTCAAGTAGTTAAGATTATAGGTATGTGCCACAGTGTCCAGCCAAATTCTTTATTATTTAAAAAGGCTGCAGTGCATTACTACATATATGTATATACAAATATAATTTTACACAAGTGCCTATATATATATATATATATGTATATATATATATATATATATATATCCTTGACTACCTCTTTAGAAACGGATATTTTTAACACATTTGAAATGCTCTCATTTATCACTTCAGTGTTGGTTATCTTTGAAGAATACTGCATGAGCTCTTTTTCTTAAAAGATGTTTGCAGTAGATATTGGGAGCAGCATCTTCACTGTTTCTGGAATCACCTGTGACCAACAAATGGGAAAAGCTATAATCCATAAAAGGAAAAATATGCAATTGTATTTCTTCCATGTATTCCCATTAGTCCATTGACTAAAACTGAAATGTGCTTTATTACAATGGCCGAAATTTTGGAGAGAACCAATCAATTTGTGTAATTAATTGGTATAATGTGGCATAAAGGACAACAAACTAAATTACACGTAAGACTAGGCTTCATGCTTTGAGAAACAAAATGCAGAAGAATAGTTACTACATGTGGAACTTCTAGACGAAGTTCCCATATGAGATGTAAGAAGCATGGATGAAACAGAGCTTTTAAAGTAATTTTGTACAAGTGTTTTTTTCTCCCTTGTTTTTCTGAATGATGGCATCATTGTTGCTTGAGGGAGATTTACAGAACTCATACTATTAAAGAAATGAATTTGATGTTGGCAATTATGAAGAAAGGAAAATGGCTTACAGCACAGAAGATAGTTTGGAAGGTTGTACAGATTTAGGAAATAAAGTGATGAACACTCAGAGGATGCCTTGAACTATTCAGAATAATGTAAGAAAAGGAGGCAAGAGCTATGTGAGAAACAAACTCTAGAAACTAAAATATAGTCTGTTGGCCAAGAATTTTCATCAAAATCCTTCCTTCCGTGAGTGTCCTTTCGTTTTCCTTAATCAGTGTGTACATGTATATACATTTTTGTGTCTGTATTTGATTCTTTTTCTCCCGCAGGGAACTGGGAAATACTTTGCCCTTCAGTATATTTACGTGTCTTACCTGCAGCACCTTTACTCTATATTGTGTGTTAATTTTTTCCTCAATCCACATAAGGTTTAAGCTATTTTTCTTTTAACCATTCAGTAGTCTTTCCTATAATTTAGAACCATGAAGTTGATTTCTTTCCATTCTCAGTATCAACTTCTCATGCAGATACTTATTTCATATTTGTGAAAATTTCTTGCTGTCACATTTTGGCATTCTTTTCCTACAATAAGCCATTGTGCATTGCTGGCAAATGCCCACCCATGTATCTAGTTCTAAAGAAATGTACCCTTAGGGGTGTAGCTTGTATTTCCTCTTGACTGACCTTTCTCTTTGTTCTGGCTTGACTTCTCTGAGTGGGCTGGTGGTGCCAGGATCCTTTTGCTTGGGAGCCAAATCAATGGAAATGCATCAACATCAACTTCTCTTCCACAAACACATTCACATACACAATCCCTGCCTAAAAGTTATCAAGTTCGTTTTTTTAGGGGGCATGGATATAAAGGTAGAGGGAAGAAGTTGGATAGTAGGGATAGGAATTGAGTAGATCTTTCAGGACAAATTGCTTG
The DNA here is from genome assembly GCA_007922755.1 of Pedetes capensis. Lineage (NCBI taxonomy): Eukaryota > Metazoa > Chordata > Mammalia > Rodentia > Pedetidae > Pedetes > Pedetes capensis. The sequence continues at coordinate 17,231 of VMDO01028680.1, forward strand.
ATTCAATTAGTGATTGAATATAGTAATTTAAAACAGTCCATATATTCATTATATTCTGAGTAGGTGACACAATGTCTTTACTTCTTTCCTTTTCATGTGGCAAGAGGATACTTGTGTAAACAGAGGGGAGAATAGCCCATGTTTGTTTGTTCTGTTTCCAGTTCTATGATTCAGGCTATTTTGTTGCCAAGAGCCAGAAAATTATGGGCTATTGTTTGCTGACACAGTCCATAGAGTTTAGTTGGGAAATAAGAGCAGCCAAATATTCCACCAAATGGAGATGGTGTGGCTCCCATGAACCCGCCAAAGTCAGTCAAACTTACTTAAAAGTTTACTTATCTACTCAAGACTGCAGATGAAATACAGAGCCTTTTCCCAAGTTCTCTCATCATCACCATCTCCAAAAGACAAAATTTCTTCTCTCATTATCACAATCTCTATAAAAAGTTTCTCATAGTGACCCAACACTGTATTAGGTTTCTGCCAGGCAGAATACTTCTCTAACCTGTTGTTGTTGTTGTTGTTGTTGTTGTTGTTGTTAGGTGCCGTCGAGTCGGTATCCGACTCATAGCGACCCTCTGTACAACAGAGGAGACACTATTGTCAGTGCTTCTCTGCTGTTCATTGGGTTTTCAATGGCAGATTGATTTTTGGGAGGGGGTTGCCAGGTCCTTCTCCCATCTCTAACCTGTAGAGATCTTTTTTTTCTTTCTCCAGTCAGTGATAGATTCCTTTTCCTATAGTTCTGTCTGGAATATCACTGATCCAGAGTGAATGGAATTTTAACCATCACATCACGTTCCTTCTTTCCTCCCTTCCTTCCTTTTACTCAATTCACATTGAAGATCTTTTTGGTAAACACCATGCAAGATAACGAAGTAGAGAGTAGTGAAAAACGTAACACAGGAAGCTATAGTTTTGAAAGGAAGAACGGCATTTTTTTTTTTTTTTTGTACTAGGGGTTGAACCCAGGGCCTCGCGCTTGCATGCTTTGCAAGTGCTAGGCCACTGAGCTACACCCCCAGCCCATTTTATTTTCTTTACTTTTTGAGACAGGGGTCTGGCTAAATTACACAGACTTCCTCTGGGCTCGAACTTACGATCCTCCTGGCTCCACCTCTCAAGCCGCTGGGATTACAGGAATGTGCCACCACGCCCAACTAGAATGGCATATTTAAAATTAGTGAATTATAGTTGTAACGTGTTAAATGACAAAATTACAGCAAATCTAATTTTTCAGATCTTGAATTTTTTTTTTTTTTTTTTTTTTTGCCATTCTAGAATTGGCCAACAGTCTGGACTAAAAGTGGTTCGGAATGCTGTCCCCTCACCTGATAACAGCCTGTTACAGGTATAGTCAGAGAAAACAAAGTGAAGTTCATAGACAGTATGGTTGGGTACAGCTCTTCTTTGTCTTATTTGAGCAGTTGGCCACTTGCAATTAGCTATGACTCAGCTACTTGTTACAAGATTAGGTTATATTCTATTTACACATCAAGTTAGATTATAGTTCACTGTGCAAGAATAAATCTTTAGACCCAACTTCATATATAAGTTTACACACACACACACACACACACACACACACACACACACACACACACAGAGGCTGCTTTAGATCAACTTAATTCAATTTAAGAAATGTGCTACAAAGGAGAAGTATAAGGTAAGTGTGTGTAACAGGAAGAACTAATTTTGTTTGTGGAAATGACATTTAAAGATAGAGTTGGAGAGTGCCTGGAAATTACTGAGGTATGTGAAAGAAGGGTAGATTCATGAGATCTTTTTCAGGCAGAGAGAATAGAATGTGCAAAAGACTTAAGACCTAGAGGAGTGGGTTCATTTAAGAAAAGAAAAAAAAAAAAAAAGGCAAATGAAACCTGAACTCAGAGTGAATAGAGTGACTATGAGAGGCTACTCTAAGGCCAGATGAGTCAGGGCCTCATAGTGAGTTTAGTGTTTATCCTATTATAATAGTATGAGTTGAGCATGAGTAGGGTGCATGTGAGACAGGAATAAAGTAGACTAAATGCATGCAGAGACATGAGAGATAAAGTGTTGTTCAATCTTAGTTGTTTAGCCTAGTAATTTTATTTCTAAAGGCAAAAATATTATTTTATTAGCATTGTTTTGGAAAGACCTGTTTTAGTATCTCGACCATGATTGTATAAGGCAAGTTAGAATTTGTTCTTCTTGGGGGAAGTGTAACAGGAGATAATTTTGATGGGAAATCAACTCTTTCTTGCTCTATGGGAAGCTGTCAGGTTCCTGTTCAGTGGCAATAGGCATGTAGAACTTAAAGACTGGAATACAAGGTATTGGCTTATCTTCATACAAGTCTCAAGACTTTGGAAGATGAAAATTATGATCATTTACAGAGTTCAGACAACATGTTGATAGATTGGGTTAGCCCCACTGACACCACAAAATAGGAAACAACGAAGTCTGTTTTTCTTTTCCTTTCCCCAACCTACCTACTTTCCTTCCTTCCTTCCTTCCTTCCTTCCTTCCTTCCTTCCTTCCTTCCTTCCTTCCTTCCCCAAACAACTCACCAGTGATGTGAGGGTCAGGTCAGCAGGAAACAGACGGCATTATATACATTGTGAATATGAAGGGTTTGGACACAGGGAAATTGAGGCTTATATAACTGCTGGAAGATCTGCAGGAGCAAAGGGCAGGAAGGCTGCACTGATGATTGTGTCTTGGAGCAATGATTTGGAGATTCTTGAAGAAGCTCAAGTGGAAGTTACCTGGATCCCCATGTCAGCCAGTGTTTGCAGCTGCCTGCCACTGCTTCCAGGGAGTAATGGCTTTTCTCTCCCTTTGGCCTTCAGGATCTCATGCAAATGTCTTTCTTCACTCAGACTTTAACCTGGAACCATAGAAGGAAATGGATTCTGGGAATGTGGTTCCTGGTTTTCTAGTATGAGGCATAGGAGACCTTTAAAGAAAATGGCAGTGAGAGCAATTGGCAAAGGGACAATTCAGCACAGGTTGTAACTAACTCTGGCTGGACAGCAAAGCGTGTGTGTGTGTGTGTGTGTGTGTGTGTGTGTGTGTGGTGTGGGTGGGCACTGAGCAATTGAACCAAGGGCCTCAGATGTGCTTTGCAAGTACTCTACCACTGACCCACACTCCCACCCTAATTTTTACTTTTTATTTTGAGATAGGGTCTAAATTACACAGGGTGTTTCTGCCTCTGAAGTTGCTGGGATTATAAGTAGGAGCAACCTAATCCAGCAACAATAAGCTTTGACTGTTGCGAGGAAAAGAAGGTTCCAGCATTAGAGGCTGCAATTCTGAGAGTGTAGATGTGCTGTGAGCCTTACTATATGAATCAGGGTGCTTCAGAGAGAAAGAAACCAAGAGATGTACATATATGTATCTCTACTTAAATGTGTGCCTATATCTGCCTATATTCTCACACACACATATGAAAGAGAGAGAGAGAAGGATTTTTTTTTATATAGAATTGGCTCACATGCAGGAGGCTCCTGGCAATTGAGAATGGTCCCCGCTTGACAGCCAACAAGGACCCCAGTTACAAAACCTCCAGGAACTAAATCCTGCCAACAATTACACTAAGCTTGCAAGTGGATTTTGCTTCTCAAGAGTCTCCAGGAAAAAAATCAGGTCACCTAACATCTTGATTTCTGCCTTGTGATATGAGCAGAGAACCTTGCTACCCTGTGCCAGACTTCTACTAATAGAATTAAAAGCTAACAAATGATATTCTTTGTTTGTTTGTTTTGTTTTTGAGACAGGATATCTCTATATAGCCAAGATGGGCTTGGAATTTGCTGTGTAGCCCAGGCTGATCTTGAATTCGTAATCTTCCTGCCTCAGCCTCCCGAGCGCTGGGATTACAGGTTTGTGCCATCATGTCTGGCTGAAGGGTGTTGTTTTAAGTTGCTAACTTTGGGGTAACTTGTTGTACAGCTAAAGAAAACTAAACCCAAAGAAAATCAAAACAACTTTTGTTTCTTTTGGCTATGATACTGTGCTGAGACTGGTCCTGCGGTGCCCACAAAACTATCTAACTCATATATGATAAGGAAGGGCTCTGCGCTCAAAAGCACAGTTGCACCTCTGGGAGTCAACTCCCATAATGGAAAAGTGGCTTCTGTTGGAGAGGCCCACTGCAAACCTCGCAAAATCCAGGAACAAGTTAAGGAAGTGTACTTCCCCCATAACCTTTGAGGGATAACAGGGCTGCTTCTAGATCTGATGATGCCTTTGTGCACATGGGCACAAGCAGGCAATAGGGCAAAGCTTGATGAACAGAGGTACTATCACATAATTTAAAATAAAGGTGCCCTGTCCTTTGGGAAGATTTGTCCTTGTGTCAAGGCTTCTGGCTTCTCAAGTGATGTAGGGGCTAGATTCAGTCTCAACTTCTTTTATTTTATTTTTTAATTTTTTTATTTTTAATGTACATCTTAATGTGATTCATTTTGACATGCTTTTCATTGTGACATTTCCATATATGCATTTTGATAAACATTATTCATATAGGTTACCCCTTACCCTCCCTATGCTTCCCCCGCTCCCACTCTTCCCATCTAAGTTTCTCATCTAAGTCTTCTATACCTTTTATTTAGTAGTATTTTTCTATATGTCCATAGGTTCCAGTTCTGTTTAAGATAGAAATTTTTCCTGTAGTGGTCTTTGTTTTTATCTTGTTAGAACAATTACATGCGATTTCTAGTCCATTTATAGTGACATCATTCTTATGTTCCCCCCCTTTTATTATGATCCGACCTTTCAATAGGATTTTTCCTTCTTGTAATTTTGAATCAGCTCCCTCATATGAGTGAGAACATGTGTTGTTTCTCTTTCTGAGCTCGTGTTCGTTCACTCAAAATAATTTTCTCTAATTCCATCCATTTTGCTGCGAATGACCTCATTTCATTTTTCTTGATTGCTGAGTAGTATTCCATTGTGTATATATACCATGTTTTTTTAATCCATTCTTCTGTTGAAGGGCATTTTGGTTGATTCCATATCCTTGCTATTGTGAAAAGCGCTGCATTGAACATGGAGATGCAGGTGTCTCTGTGATATGATGACCCATCCCCCTTTGGGTAAATTCCCAATAGTGTTATAGCTGGGTCATATGGTAGGTCTATTTTTAGTTTTTTGAGGTACCTCCATATTGATTTCCACACTTGTTGCACCAATTTACAGCTCCACCAACAATGTAAGAGTGTTCCCTTTTCCCCGCAACCTCGCCAGCATGTGTTGTTGTTTGTTTTATTGATCTTGGCCATTCTTACTGGTATAAGGTGAAATATCAGAGTTGTTTTGATTTGCATTTCCCTAATGGCTAGGGATGTTGAGCACTTTTTCATGTGTTTCATGGCTTTATGGACCGCTTCATTTGAGAACTGTCTACTCAGTTCCTTTGCCCATTTGTGTATTGGGTTGTTTGGTTTTTGGGGAGTTTTTGTCTTGAGTTCTTTATAAATTCTAGTAATTTGACCTTTGTCTGATGTATAAAATGTGAAGATTTTTTCCCATTCAGTGGGGATTTCCTTGACTCTGTTAATTGTTTCTTTTGCTGTGCAGAAGCTTTTTAATTTCATGTGATCCCATTCATCTATTCTTGTTGCAATTTCTTGAGCAATTGGAGTCCTATTAAGGAAATCCTTTCCTATGCCTGTATGATGGAGTGTATTGCCTATCTTGCCTTCTATAAGTTTTAAAGTTTCTGGTTTTATGTTGAGATCTTTTATCCATTTTGAGTTAACTCTCGTTAACTTGTGTATATTGAGAGATGGGGATCAGCTTTCATTTTTCTGCGTGTGGATGACCATGTTTCCCAGCACCATTTGTTGAAGAGGCTGTCCTTTTTCCAGTTTACTTGCTTTGCTCCTTTGTCGAAAATCAGGTGGCTATAGGTGTGCTGAGGTATATCTGGGTCTTCTATTCTGTTCCAGATGTCTTCGGGCCTATTTTTGTGCCAGTACCAAGCTGTTTTTGCAACCACTGCTCTGTAGTATAGTTTGAAGTCAGGGATTGTGATTCCACCTGCATTAGATTTGTAGCTTAAAAGTGTTTTGGCTATACGTGGTCTTTTGTGGTTCCATATGAATTTTTGAATCATTTTTTCTATTTCTGTAAAGTCAGTCAGTGGAATTTTAATGGGTATTGCATTAAATCTATAGATTGCTTTTGGTAGGATAGCCATTTTTACAATATTAATTCTCCCTATCCAGGAGCAGGGGAGGTCTTTCCATTTTTCAGTGTCCTCTGCTCTTTCTTTCTTTAATGTTTTGAAGTTTTCCTTGTAGAGATCTGAAGGGTCTTTGGTTAGATTGATTCCAAGGTATTTAATTTTCTGGTGGGCTATCATGAATGGTATCTTTTCTTTTTTTTTTTTTTT